>VRMD01000184.1:0-35753 GCA_009872375.1 Sminthurides bifidus
ATAAGCTGTAAGGGACCCGGGTTTGCAACCATGAAAACGTTGCATAAAATATTGCCGTTTTCCATCTCGGAATTAGAGTGCAACAGATCATGAGCTGCTATTTTACCGAAGCCGAGCGAAATCCGTGGTGCTCTTCTCCCACAGTCAGAAAGCAGGATGGGAGAGAATTCCCTCATCGAAAGCTAAGCAGATAAAAGCTGGACTCGTTTGCCCAGCTCTTTAAGCTGTATGCATTCGATGGTTGGATCTGTTCAAAACCCTTGATTAGTTGCTGCGCAATAATTAATGAAAACAAAATAGTATGTTCGAGACGCTAAATACACGGTAAACATTTTTCTAATGTCCGCTCCAATCAATATGAATAAGCTGAATGGTCCGTACGCATCGGACGATTAGATGGCTCAGAGGGGCCGATGATGGTTGGATACCGTATCATGGAATCGGAGCCTTATGGAGCGTATGTAAATTGCCTATTTATGAGTTAATTGAGGGAGTGGAATGTTGGTCGTGAGCGCCTTCTCATTTCTTTGTTTTCTCCTCTCCTTACATTCCTGTGCACATGCACGTCTGCTGTACCGTAGTCAAATTTCTCTTTGAGTCCACTTCCGATAACAAAAGTGTACGTGAAGAAAAACACGAGCATATGAGTCTACATGAGGAGGATAATTTACAACATTTGCGTTTCCATTCCTATACTCTCGAGTTGATTTCCCTCCATTATGGAAGCATTCTTGCTTCAGCTTGTTTGATGACTTGAGCGGTGGGGTGGAAGAGCCGTTTGTTATATGTAGATCACCTCTATTTTGGCTCGATTGTGGAAATTAATATGCTCACGTAATACGCGTTGATGGCGAAGAATTATGATGCCTGCTCGGCGTTTTCATAAAATCTTTGATGCGAAAAAATAATTACAGTCCCGCATTTCGCCAACTTTTCCCGGCTTTCCCCTCAAGCTTGGCCAAGTACAACTTCGTGACCACGTACTCCAATTGGGAAACTTTGTCCAATCGTCGTACTTCACTCTACTTCCTTGGAAGTAAAAGCGGTATAGGCAATCATGCCGTCTGTTCAATCAGTCTGTTCATTTTTCCTTTCGAAGAACGGAGGAAAGCACGCGTTGACACTCTCCCCTGACCCAGTTTGCCTGGTCGATCTGAAGAGAAAGCTGAAAAAGAGGTTGTAGGCGGGGACTCGCCTCTGAAAAATGAACCATCATTAGAGCATACTCTTACTCACGTTTAATCCAGTTGTTTAATAACAGCTCGTATTTCATTGCGGTGTATGAAATATGAGTAAGGCGACCTTCCTTTTCACTCCTCTGACGACAATCAGCTGTTCAAGTGTGGGCATCCTCCTACATGTTTTGTTCTAAGAATTGAGACTGTGATAAAAATTAAAAGGAAACAATAATATTTAATTATGACGACATCCTGCAATAATTCCAGCAACAAAGAATTCCAACCAGCTCAAGAATTCATCCGCACTGACAAAAGCGCTGGGTAATCGTTTTCTCTGTCAGCAAACAATAGCTTTTCGCATTAAAGTAAACGACAGGACGTGAGATTTCTCTTTCTTGTCCCAAGCTCATGTCGGAGGAGAGAGAGAGAGAGTGTGCGGACGAAGGAACGGTGAGGAAAAGGCTTGAGAGATAGAGAGCCTGTATGACTGGAAATCTTTATTCCTGCCTTTTAGGACAGAGTGGCGGTGAAAGCTTGAGATTTTTAAAAATTATAGTGACATATAATAACATGTTATAGTCACAAGCGTCTGCCAAACTAAACGATACTTTAGTTAGTGTCTTGTAAATCTTGGTTTCATGAGCAACAAAAACTGGAGCGGCACTGGTTCACTCCCTCAGCTTCCGTGTTCAGAGAGACGTATGAAGAATGTGTAGCTCCTTCTCGTCATCAGCCCTGTTCCTAGTACAGCTCCCATTCAGCAACTTAGCCCAAGAAAAATGAATGCCACTTTCACTAACCGGAGCGACAGTGGGGCTTTCTTTGTTTTATAACAAGTGCTTGTTCAGTGTCACTTATTAAACGAGTCTAGTTCTCCAGAGCTTGCTCGCTTTCCTGGAATCTGGTCGTGGTTAGAGGCCGGAGCTCCAATTCTTTCCCGGGCCAAAAAACTACGAGTTCCAAGTCTGCTCTCAGGGCAGGAGTTTGAGGATCGCGATTCACTTCTAAGATCATAACTGACAGAACCGACTTGCGGGCACAGGCCTGCAGAGATTTCCTATCTTGTGCACTTTTCACTTACTTTCTCCCGAGCCTCAGCGCCGAACCAACCTCCCCGAGCTGTATGCATGTGAGACTGAGCGATAAATTTTAGCAAATGTTTTTAGCCGGCGGTTCATTTTCTCTGTGGTCCTTACAATCTCGTCTAATAATTCGTTATGCCCACACCTTTAGAAAAAGGAGGCTGGAGGCGGAGGTGTTCTTCCGCGCGGCAGCCTCGTCTTCCCTCTACCCTACCTTCGGCAAAACAAGGATGGCAGAATCATTTGTGAAAAATTCGCCGCTGCTATATACTATACCTTATTCCAAAACCGGTCGCACACTTTCACTTTCCTTTGCAGCAGGAGTTGAGTCGTGCGTGCAAAGTGCTACTTAACCCATGCTTGTCGAATAACAAAGTCCGAATGAGGGAAACCCTTGGGTAAAAAATTTAACCGAAATCCCTTTTTCTTTACTCTTTCACTCGCTCAGTTACCTGCACTGTGTCTATGGCATTGCGCAATTTCCATCCTTCTCTATTCTTTTTCCTGTCGAAATTGGAAGGAAAGAGTCGCAATTCCTCCGCTATTGCCACGTTGCCTCGTTGGCAGAAAAAAAGTTTCCAACACACTTTGTCTGTTTTTCTCCTTCCATGTCTTCCCACAGGGTCAACTTCCTTCTACATGTCTGATTTCTCCCAGAGAATTTCATCAGACAACTTTCCGAGCTACGTGGCCATACCAGCCTTTTCGCAGTACTGCAAACTGTACCATTCCTCCAGTCAACACCGGCATCATCGTCACAATATTGACTATTCTGCACCTAACTTTAACGCTTAAAAATTCACACATGAATTCAGTCGGCTCATGTTGTCGCCGCCGAGGAAACGGCTACATGCATACATAGTAAAGAAGAATGCTCTCGCAACTGGGCTATATCCCAGTTGCGTTGCCCCCGATAGTTTCCACTTACGTTAGATTCGCCACCCTAAACCATTACGTTGCGGAGGAGGTGAAGCGTCAATTTGTATCTACCACCTTATTTGGTCGCAGTTCTTCCATTGTTACTTTCATGGAGCCAATTTTCTCGTCTTCTCTTTTTTGCATCCTGTATTTTATCTTGGAGCATTATTTCTTTTCCCCAGAACACAAGGGTTTTAAGTTACCGAGTTTTTTCCTCGGCCTTCCGAGCACTTGCTCTTGCATAGCTCATAACTCTTATTTTCTCAAATAACAGTTTGTTACTTTCACCCTGTTGCAGCGGCGACCTTTATCGACCGACCTGCTAGAATTCTTTTCAGATTCACAGTCTTCTGTGAACATGCCCGAGATGTGGCTTGTATAAAAAAAAGTTTCACTTGCAATAGTGCTTGTTCCTTGGTACTTTTTTCATCTAAAGCTCATGTTTTTAAATTCAGGAGCTGAACTTCTTTAGGATCTTTACGAAAATGTATTTCTCGTTAACAAGGAGAAAGCACGACCGGCCAGCAAGGGGGCGGATGCATTTGCGGCTCGCACTTCATAAATCTTGGGCATGTCAAGGGCGTGTGGAAAAATCTTTGTGCACTGTACAATTTTGGCGCCTTCATCATACGGTCCCGGCTCTTTAACCAAGCAAAACAAAAGCTTTACATTTTCCATCAACACGTGCAGGATCAGGTTCCCTGGCGAAGCGGGGATGGGCGTCTGAAAAGTGCTTCAGTCGTACAAAAACTACTCGGTGCAAAATCAAAGTGCTCACACAGAGGAGGCTCTCACCGCACTCGAATCTGATATCGTGCTTGGATGGCTGCTTTCTTTACGCACGAGACATGCTCGTCCATAAGTTTTGGATCCGGAGTCCACCGCCGTTTCAGCTCAAGTTCCATCACGCAGTTGGAGCTGCGGCCAAGACTTTCCACAAGAATCAGCCCGTCTTCTTAGGCAACAATCACAAATACAAAAGTTGTTGAACAAGTTTGCGATATGCACTTACTGCTTCCCTGCTAAAAGTAAAGTGGCAAGTCTGTAGTTGGGGAAATGTTCTCGGATTATTTTTGATTTATAGCTCCTCATGTCAAAGAAATAACCGCATGCTTACTCTCTCTCTTGTAGATTAATTTACACATGTAAATTCAAGCATTCACAGACATTCATCTTTTAGAAAAGGCGTTCCACTTCCGAAGCACTGACATTTGTCTTTGGAGCTGCTTGGAACTGCTAGGATCTGGAATACGGAAACGGGCAGGACAGTGCACCAATGTGTGCACTACCGGTCATGGAATTTCAAACTATTCCAATTTCGCTCATTGCCTCCAGGCTGAAAACCTTGCTGGTAAATACAGTTCGTTAGTCGTCTACAACTGATTAGTCCGAGAACTCGTGTTCACATAATACCAACCTGCGTCGGCTCACTACTCCACCAAAAGTTTACATTGCCTCCGTGATAACTCCAGACTTGGAGCTTAAAATCCAGCTGAGCATCATGTAACAAATGTTCCTGCATACACTTCCTGTAATTAGTCATCCAAGTTTTAGTGTGAACACTCCATATCTCCGCACTTGGTCTTGGCCGCACATTCATACACAATTGGCAAATCATAACCAGCTGGCGATGAGCTGCACATTTTCAAAACTTCGTTCCTCTTTTTGTAAAAAATTACCTTCGTGCCACAGTTTCATATCTGAGATCCATCACGTCATTACTTTGCTCGGAATCATAGCGAAAATTACATGCAAGTCCTATCCTAGAACTGAGGTTTAGGCCTGATGTGAAAAATACCGGGAAAAATTTCTCCCCTCCTCGTTGGCAGTTCTACCGCACTCTCAGTTACCGATGTTTAGTGAAGCGATGGAGCATGTGCCACAATCCCATTGCAAAATAATTGTCTCACGTTATGTGTCAAAAAGTTTTGTACAGTTGTCAAAATTGTGAGCTGAAGCGGCATGAATTGCCCAATTTCTGCGAAAAGGAAACGCGTGGGATGAAGCTACTACAACGGATAGAATTGTAGCAGCATTCCTATGATTGGCTGCGTTTCAGCCCGGGCTTAAAACTCGTGATGGTGTGGTTTTCGGAAGTTATGCTCGAGGGTGTTATGCAGAATCCGCTCGGGCTCCACTCACCTAGGCTTTGTGCAGGTAAAAGACGGGTTTGGCGAAATTGTTGAAATAAAAATGGTAGGAGCGAGAAACAAATCGACCATTAGCGCAACGCCATTACCTTTACAATATCCTCACTGTTTTTAATGGCAGGCATTAAGTTCATGAGAGCGGTAAAAGAAAAATATTCCCACACCTTACGTTCCTCACAAATCCTTGTGCATGATCCATGCATGGAATTTCCATGCAGATTGATTCGTTTTAGTCGCCACTCTTTTACAAAAATTATCCAACCATTTTTCTCCACGCTTCTGCAAGCAACTCAATTAGAAAATCCATTACTGCTCTTTCAAGCTCACAGTTCAAATGTTGGTCACGTAGTTCCAGTAATCTAATATACGTGTTTCTAAAACAGAGGCATGCACCTCAGCGCCTAGTTTCCGTAGAAAAAAAGTAATTGAATAATTGCGAGAGCTTCTCTCGCTAGCTTCCTTTCCTGAATGAGTGGTGATTGAGCTGCAATGCTACAAATTCCTCGGCAAGTTTTCAAGTTCTCTCCATTTCAAACTTTCGGCCACCCAAATCAGTATTCCTTACGGGCCAATAGGTGCCATCCCAAAGTACTTACTACTGGCATACAACTAGGGTAAAGTAACGTCTGATTGTGTTACATTAGAACAGGGCTTGAGCTTTGGAACAACCAGGACACCTGCTCATCCGTTTTCAAAGGACAAATGGAATTTTTAACTCAGCCAACTTACTATTTCATTTTTTCATTGGGAATGTAAGTTTTGTTCCTGACGAGGTACTTCCGCAAGCGATTACTTGTACAAACTAAGTTCACCTCGTGCTTTCTTCTTCTTGAGTAGAGTACTACGGTGAATACACCTACCTGGCCTGACTAGTGTCAACAGACGTGACGTCATGTCAACCCTTGGCTCTTTGTTTACTCGGAGCAAGCGAGGCGATTTCCTTGTTGTGGAGCTAAACAAGGGAAAGCGAAGCTTTCTCCGCCTGCAAAGTAAACAAGACTGGAGAGGAAGGCTAAAGGAGCTGAGACAAGATTGTTATTTGTATCACTTAGATGATTCTAAAGACTCTGTCTTGTCCGCTTTGTTTGACTTGTTTCTGTAGTACAACACATTTAAGCTGCTCAAGTCGTAGCAAGCTATTTATCGTCCGCGCGTGAATTAATGTCCTCGGGTTTGTGACTGCACCGGAAAGTGGTGTTTCCAGCCTCACAACAGCCGTAAGGACAGGACACCGCAGCGTTCCAACGCTCCAAGAAGAAAAACCCTATTACAAATAGTGTTTCCCCATTCCAGAAAGCCATTAATGCAAATGTAAATATGCATGTGAGAGGGAGATTATGATGAGAGGGCTGTCATAAGGAGCTAAATGGTTGTGTCAAACGCACATCTTTCTCCGCGTCCCCCTTCTCTGTCCTGCATTCATTTCAGTTCCAGACACGGCAAGCCTCTCTGCAACTTCAGGCCCTTCCATTTCTTCGCAGAAGAACCTCTTATAAAATTACGCGAAAGCTCACTCCGTATATTCCTCCCGTCTTAACCGTGTACCACCAGTTGTAGCTTTGTAATCCAACACAAGACAAGGCATCCAAGCGTAGGCGAATCAGAGCAAGTAATGTCTTCTAGTTTCGTGATTAGCAAAGTCTGTCTCCTTCCGACTTCGTGGCTAAGATTCCGTGAAACTTCCGGTTTGGATGCAAGCAATTCACCTTGTGGAACGTACCACGAGCCACTAATGCAGGACCTGGAACTCCTTATTGCCCGAACACAGCTCTGAGATGGCTTTTGTTCCAGACACTGACACCGAAACTTGTTACTGCAAAAGCCTTTCTAGTCATAAACAGTCCGAAATTACGACTTAATCAGAGTCAACTCAGAAATAAACGGTGACGGAATTGATGCCACCATTATCCTAACGCCCCTTCCTGGTGTATCTCTCCACTGTAATTTCTTACGCCTGGCCACAAAACTACCACCGTTTCCAGACACTACGGTGCCTTGAAGAAACTGGCTAATAAACTGAAACTGGCTACTGTACTTGTTATCTCCTCTGATTAATCTTCCAGTGTTAGGCGTACTGACAAACAACCCACCATTGCATAAGTGCTTACACGAAAATTTTCATGTTAATTTGCAAGTATGATACGAGCTTTAGGTTTATAAATGTTAAATCAAATGGTGGTTGCTCACGCTAAAGCTTTGCAAAGCTTTGCAGAAATTAGCTTAAAGGTAGTGCCAGTGGTATGGTACACGAGTAGACGGCTTGTCCAATACTTACATTGGGTAGGTTCACGACTTGCAAGTTGTGGCGTGATCATATTTTTCCTGGCCATGGACTTGGTCTCTTTATTCTACTCTCGATGATTTGCTAATAGGTCAAGTAAAGTTTGGCTCTATGTATACTGAATCTGAAAACCAATCTATAGGCAAAAGACTGAGCAAGTTTCCTTACACTAGGTGCAGGAAAATAACTGTAAGGAGGTCGGGATCAGTAACAAACTTTGAGGCTTTGAAAGCTGTCATTTCAGACTCTTCACTATCTATTCGGGACTTGAAGTACCGGCACGTGAAGATTTGACGTCATGTAAAGATAGTAAAAGAGGGAGACTAAAAGGTATTTTGTGAACCTAACTTTACGAAAGCTACAATAAAGCACAGGTGCTGGGAAATGGAATTGGAAAAGTTTTCCAAACGGAATTGAAAGCGGTGTAAAATTCTTAGGTGGGAGCTCACTATTCGGGGCTGCCATTACAGCAACCGTAGCATTGAGCTATGCACCTCACCCCAGGGTCGTAAAAAAGAGTACAACAGCATCTGAACTAGTTCAGCTCGGCAGCTTGTAGTCCTGCATTCCGGCTTCAGATTGTCCTCAGGTTTGCGATCAAAAACTTTTCACCTCTGATCTCGCTCAAGGTTGAAAACTATTCTAACACGTATACTGCAATGCACTACTAGCAAAGATTCAATTCATGTCAGACGCTCAGAATGTTAAATGTACATCCTGTCCTTGTTAGTTTTTGACACTGCTCTAGTAAAGCAAGAGAAACATTTGGTACTTACAGCTCAATAAACTCAGTCTTTGACTTAAGCCTTTCAATATTTCGACAATCCCAGATCAAGTTTTGCCATAAAAGCAAGTTTAAACACTTTTTTCAAACCAACTCGGTTTCTCTCATGCTCAAAAAAACGCTTTTGATTCCTGACTTCAAATTGTGACGTAAAGGAATTGTCACACAAACCTGCCCTACCTGAAACAGCCTAACTTGCATGGTGATAGGCCAAAAAAAGAAGGATGGTTTATTTTTTAGTGATAAAACCATGTATAACGTAATGCAAACATTCAGAAGAAACAATGGCGACGCAGAACATGGAGGTGAGCTGATGAAGGTCACGAGAAGCAGTTAAAGTTTGCCTATTCGATTGAGGCAAAACTAATTACTCTTTTGAGATGAAGTTCAACTCATGATACATACACAGAAATAGAATTATAAGCTTTTGCCACTGTACCTAACAAAGGGTAGCTTGTCAATGAACTCATTCCAGACATCTGGTTCTTACACCCACTTGAGACTCTCCAAAGTTAAGTTGTCATTCAACTGACAAAGTTTTCTACGCTAAAGTCGATCTATCGAGAGCCTCATGATTACTTTAATACTCGGAAACAGGAATGAGAACCGCTGCTAGGAGCGAAGTATGCAGATTTCCACGGATTTTCCACCACTGACTTACTTACATCAGATGAAATACTGGAAGTCCATAGGAAACCGCGACTGTTTGTCAGTGGGCCTGTAGTGGGCGGGGAAATGGAGCACGATAGTAAAAAAGGGAAAGAAAATAAAATGTGTTAAAAGCAAGGCGGTTTTTCCAATTTTGCGCCTGGTTCAGAAATCTTTTCCAAGAAGATAAGCAGAAGATGGAAGGGAAACTACTTCTACAAACTGCTTCGTCTTACCTGCCACGATCCTGTCAGCTACATGCAACGAACAAAAGGAAGATCCCGAGCGCATTCATATTTCACGGTTTCTCGTCAATCCCAGTTTTATTTCACTTTGTTAAAATTCCCTCTTACACTAGAATGTTTCCTTGTATCTTTTTCTCAATTTTATTTCCTTGCGATGTATTTACTTTCTCCGGCCTCGCGGGAATGTCACACTTTCCTCCTGTTTCTCCACATAACGTTCCGTATCCATTTTACAAGTTCAATAAAATATAACCCTGGTAAGATTCAAACTCAAAGCCGTAGCGATACAAGCCTTGGAATTCCGTGTAAACGTGTGTATTTGATCCTGAAATTCAGCCTCCAGCAGTTATCATTGCCAGGAGAAAATAATCTGTGTAGTCCTTGGAAATATTCACTGGTCGCACTTAAAAGTTTGATTTCGTCCCAAATCCGCTGTCTGACAGTTGCAGCACAGTAGGTGGTGATTATCTTTCCATTTCAGCAATTTAGCCAATTTTACAGCGCTATTGAACTTGACACAAGTTCATTTTTATCAGATGTTGCCGACATTAAATCACCAGTGCGACAAACTTTTTTCCTCGCAATTCACGTACCACCCCAGTGTTGAAGTCACAGTCAATAAGTTTGATTTTGATCTAAAGATGGGCTTCCGAAAGCTTAACCGGAGATAAAAGTAGGTGAAGCCTTGATTGAAACTGGGACAGTGATAGCAAATAGGTAGTGTCTTGATGATGTGGTTCTGTGCTCGCTCTCAGATTAGTTCTGCTCTCGCAGATCTAGATCACCAAAGACAAAGTGAGGACAAAGGACACGAGTTCGGAATCAAGCTATTATTTCTCATCCAGCGGGAAGCAGATCCGAGTAGGAGGATTTCCTTGATTGTCCGTGAACAGGGCCTCAATGGTTGGGATTTGAATTCAATGGTGCACAAGCACATATAATGTCATTCGTATTTGAGAGCGTTTTCCAAGAACAGGTTGCAGCATCAAGTGCCAACCACTCAAACATGTCGATGTTTCCTCCTTCCGAAATCCTGTTATTGTTGTCATAGCCTCTGAGGATTTAGTGCGGCGAAATCGCTCTTCCAGATATGCGGATTTCTCTCCTATTTTAAAACAATGTTAGTGAGCTCACACAAGCCTAGGAGGATTCTCATCCAGGTTTGTAAGCCAGAACAAAGGGCGAAATTTCCACTCCTGATTCCAGTTGATCTCGACTTCTGGTCCAGGCAAGCTCCACCGGCCACACGACGGCACAAACGAAAGACGTACTAGTCCGCCTGCAGAAACTTTCAATGGGGTTGCAGATCAGTTTCCTTTCTTAGAATCCACAGCTCTTTGACTCACACTACCATCACATCCGGTACACAGATGCAGACGTCGGTATTATTCTTCTGGTCAATCGCTTATGGGTCTTTTTTCCCTCTTCGTCGCTCACTTCTAACCAGCGGAAACGCACAATTTTTCAGGATAGCTAGAGCAGAAGAGAAATCAATCTTCGTGACCTGCCAAATTCCCACATTTGCGTACCTCAACTCATGTCTCTTTTGGCAATCTCAGATTGATCGGAAACTATGAGTTGCCGTCCACAAACAAATAGTCAGCAAAACCTCATCGACAACAACATGACCAGCCAACCAGTCTTCCTGTTGTCGAAACGAGTCCGAGTACCCGTCACTAAAACTTGCCTTGGATACTAACACCAGCGCTATGATGTCACAGAAGAAATGTGGTCAGCAGGAGTGTCAGGTCCACAATCACGATAGCGTTAAACGACCACAAGCAAATAGTCAGCAAAACCTCATCGACAGCAACATGACCAGCCAACCAGTCTTCCTGTTGTCGAAACGAGTCCGAGCACCCGTCACTAAAACTTGCCTTGGATACTAACACCAGCGCTATGATGTCACAGAAGAAATGTGGTCAGCAGGAGTGTCAGGTCCACAATCACGATAGCGTTAAACGACACAGACGTGGTCAGCATCCGTCCACCAGATTGTCGGCGTTGAATGAACTCTGAGTGCTGCTAGTTTTTTCTCAAATCACGACAAGGAAAAGATGATCGGTCAATGATTATGTATCCCTCCCATAAACCAGAGGTAAGATTATATTTTGTGTGGCAAATTCCAGAAGGTCAAACGCCAACAAAGTAGTATCGGTTCGATTAAGACGATAGTGTAGCACTTGCCAGAATCTTACATTTTGCACTTAAAAGCATTTGCCACCGCGAAAACACCGTGATACTCCAACCTTATCAGCACAATTCACACTCCAACGTTACCCCAATCAAGTGCCCGAAAATGCACATAACTTCTTTCTCCTTCCAGCCACCGTAACAGACTGAGGGGGAATGTGGTAAAAGCACGCAAAGGCTCTCGGGGACAAAGAAGCGGGTGCAAGGCTGGAAAACTGGCTTTCCCACTCCTGCTACGCGGGTTTCTCCAATGCTGAAACTATGCTCCAGTGTCTCCATCTCCGCTACCCGGGTGGTTCCACCATATCTCTTTCGGATGCGGCTCCCAACTGCCGGCAACTGCCTCTTTAGCAGTTACTGGTGCTGTGAACTTGCACCTTTAATTTCTAATATTGCAATATTCAGCTCCAAATATTCATGACAATTAAAGTACTAATGAAACAGACGTGCTGAACTTATTTAACAATGAATTAAATGCCATACTTGCTCCAACGACTCCCACATAGTCTGTCAAAGCTACCCTTTGGAAAAGTCGCCAGTCCTTCCTACGCTACTGAGGCTATACTACCTTTAACGATATTTGCTGGTTAACATGTTTCCAAGTGACACTGACAAATGCTTTGTACTCTCACCCGATCATTACCTGTCGAAAAGGGCTGAATGTCATACGTAGACGGGTCTCTTATCGGCATTGTCTTTACGGATGGAGCGGGTATTTTTTCCCCTCACTTTGTCTCTTTGCCCAGGTTCCTGCATTATCCGCAGGTAAGAGGGTATAATATGTGCCCGAATCCGAATGCGATTAGGGCATAACAAATGACATCATTTCGTGCTGGCTTGATAAACGCCCCAGGAAGCTATATCTTGCATTTCAGAGCTGCAACTGCATACGTGTCGGCCGCTTCAAATCCTACTCATGGCTCACCTGACTTTAAAATTAATTGTTGTGCGTTAGCCTGTGGTATGCTTCCGAGCCGCAACTTTCCTTTCTTCCGGCTCCGGCCTGCTCACTTTTTCTCCAGCTCCTTTCTGATTAAATCAAGTTTGCAGGCAATTAGTCACCAGCACGTGGCCGAAATTACCCCTGCGTCCATTATTAAAGCAAGCGCTGCAATTTCTTTCACCATGTTGTCCAATACGGGATGTTTACTACGTGCTCATATCCTTAAGCCAGCTTACCCTTCCGTGTCCAGCAGCTAGTTAGGCTAAGCTGTATCATGTGAAGAGCAAGACATGGTAGGAACGGAGCTCCTTCGCAAGCAAAGTAAATGCTTTTTTCCTACCTTTAAATACCGGTCTCGTAAGCTAATAGGTCTCCACGGGAGGAAACTCACTAAAACAAAGATTATATGGCCGAAGCTGGAAGACGGAAAAACTTTTCCCCGAATAAGTATTTCACGAGGGCAAAATTTAATAGCTTTGTTTATTTCGCTTGCACTACTTCTTGCGGCATGGTATGGGAGCGGGCATAAAGTATCCCGGTAGTACATGAGCGGAAGGGATCGAGCCAAAGGAAAACCAGAGGTAAAATCATGTACAGCTCTCGAATTCAACCAGAAGCGTGTTTTCACCATGGCTACGAGCTAAATGTTAACACATTACTACATGCACAGGACCAGAAAGAGCATCATGCCAGCAGGTATTTCTGATCACGGCTGTCGTACCTGCCTCTGCAAAATCTCTGAACAACCCTTTGTGTCCTTCACACATGTAAGCTGAGCAGGTTCCGTGGATTGCTCACGAAAGCTGGCACGCACACCGCTGGTGCGTGCCTTGTAAAATAACTTGTTTGTAGTTCACTCAGAAATTCGCAACGGCCACGGATTCGCGTAAGCCGAACAATTCCAAAGGATCAACTTCCGATCCGATCCCTATCAAATAAACTTTCGCAATGACGGACGCAGTCGTGCATCCAAGTACGCGCGTACGGCTATCAACCTCTCCACCTGCCAAACACGGTCACTGTCTTCATCTCCGCCATCTTCTCTCAAATCCCTTCATGTTTTCCCTTGTATAACGTCGTGCTCTCTCCGACTCGCTCCGTCCATGCATGATACCTGGAAAGGAATTAGCACCGTCGTCATCACTGATCTGTCTTGAGCCTTGCCTCAAACATAATAATACTTTTCTTCTTTCCATTCTCATAACTCAAATACGTCACATTGGCGGAGATCGGACTTAACTGCTAAACATTGCTTGAAGCGTCGCTTCAATAATACGAGTTTGGTAATTGCGTCACAAGCCAAGGAATTCGCTCCACAAGAGGTTAGCCAACGAAAGAAATATGAGGCAAATGCTTAAGAGTATAAAGTTGTATTCAACGGAGGTACGTGAATGGAGGGAGCAGACCGAAGGGTATGAAGGCATGACTTATGGTATTTCCCAGATTTGAAAAATTGAAAGTAAATAGAATTTTGTCATTTCATTGCGTCAATACGAGATTTCAGGTTATTGAACGTTCATCCAGCATAAAATAATCAAGAGAGTTTGACTTCCTCCCGCACCAAAGAAATTGATAGTGTGAAGGAAGACTTGTGCCTGCCGAAGTTGCAATTTATACGAGTACTTTTGGTAAAGCTCCCTCATCATTATGTACTGTGTGTGTACATAACGGGCTGTCAAGTCTTGGCACATGGCTTAAAGTTCGGTATGACTAATTCAATGAGAAGTTGGACGTAGTAATGATGGGGAAAGAGGGAAACGTTGTCGAAACCAAGTAGTACAAGGATTGGAAAATGATGCGTTTAAAAATATATATTAAGTCCCGTTGTGACTGTTTTCTTTCCCTGTTTCTCCTCTCGTAGCCTAAGGAGAAAGTTCACGGAGTGAGCAGAGGGCACACATTAATCTCGAGGAGAAATTGATATGATAGCCATACAGTGTACATGAGTGATATAATAAAAAGGAGAAACAGCTGGTCGGCTACTCAAGTGCATGATCTTTGCAGGAGTTGATTCCTTATTTTCCTTTTTCTGCCCGTTTTTTTCCACCCCTTCTCTCTATCTTGTTTTCTGGGCCAGTCTTATCCCTCCGTCGCCCTTGCCATTCTCAGATATCCCTTTCCTTCCTCTGACTCTTGAGCATTTCTCACGGGTTATTGATTCCCTCTTACTGGCAGCATGTATTCCATCTCCAATTTATTTTTTATATCACTTGAGAATTTCGCTTTCACTTTACAATATCATTTTGCTCGTAAGTAGACTCCAGCCCAAGGTAGCAAAAAGCTGCATTTTTGTACCACCTCTACATCACAAAGATCACAATACAGGAAACTTGTAGGCGTTTTGGCTTGCAACTTTTCTATGGATTTATTGTGTGTTGCGAAATCTCACTTGAATAATAGTCCTTTTCTATTTTGCAATTTTTAATGCTTTGTGTTCCGCGTCTTTTGCAATATTTTCCTAGCTGGCAACAAGCACAAAATACACGACCGATTCTCTATCTTCCCCTCCCTTTCATTGGCACCTGAGGATTTTGCAAATGTGAGTTTAGGAAGGTGTACTCAAATTGCATTGACTTTTGCACTGGTATGAAAACAAAGCCGTTTTCAGACCGACCAGTGCTATTTCAAACGTCCGCAGAAATTATTCCTGAAGTCTTTAATGATGACAGATGAACTCGTGCCGACCGCTACCACTGGAGGGTAGCCATGAAGAAGGCCAGATCGATCTACGGGAATTTTCTTTACCCAAAACAGACTTAACGGTTTCCTTGTTGATTTTCCTTCCATTATGTTCTTATTACGGAATAGACAGGTGAAATTTATCATCTTGTGTGACTAGCATTCCCTATTTCGCAATTCTCACATTCCATTTATATGTGAACTTCCATGAACTAGTTTGAACCCAAAGTAAGGTACTCGTAGAAACTTTTTATCCACACGGAAAAATCTCCTGTACATCTACACACTCGAGTACGCTCTCTTTCTTACACAGTTAGATACGATTTATATCTCATAGAGAAATGTGAATACACCAAAGCCTTGCATCTTTAAGGCTTTATGCTTCAGACTTCGGTACGGATGATTTTCCTAAAATTCACCAGGGACTTGTACACAAATCGAAAAACCCTGTAAAGGAACCTGGCCGTTGGTCGTCTATGCGAATGTGCAAAGATTCTCGATACTCGTAAATCAGTCTCGCTCTAAATGTATTCACTCCAAGGCTTCGCAAAATGTAAAATATAGCACACCCCGTTTTCCTCCTTCCATGTCGGACATTAATTAACCATTAATAGTACGTGTAACAGCACTGCAGTGTCTGCATAAGAAAAGTCTGACGTGAAGTTTGTCAATATAAACATTCCTTCCGGCGCTGTCATACAAGCATAATCCATGAGATGATGTAACATCACTAAAATGCACTAATTTCCTACCAGATTGCACGATAGCAAATCCAGTCATGGGATCTGCTAAAATGCATGCATGCACTAGTATCCAGCAATGTTTGATGAGCGCATTTTCTCCTGAGTTTTGAGCATTAATTTTCAGATATTCCCTTTTACTGCTTTTATCAGAACAATCACATGCTTAATTTTTTCCGTGATGAAAACTTGGTACACGTGAGTAAAACCATTGATTTTACACCAGATAATCTCAAATCTATACAGTATGCATACAACCTGGTCCACACGGTTCGGTGCCGTAGCAACGAGTTGGCAGCTGTTAATCTCTGCATCAAGTATGTAGCTTACAGTGACACTTGCACTGTTACCGCAAATGTGGAAATGCAGGGAGCGACCCGGGCATGGAAATAGTGTACGGTGTACCCGATTCCCGAGGGCGTGAAGGAAGAATCAAACCCGGAGTAGAATTGATTGAAAAGTAAAGCGAAAACTGCATTGAATCCTTCACCTAAATTGTGATTTACTCAACCTCAATTCCCAGAACGTATTGGCTTCAGCGTCACCAGCCGCAAAACGTACAGACTACAGGGGTGAGATGAGCTGTGTAACAGGAATCAAGTAGCAGGCACAGGGAGTAAATGAACCAACCCTTAATTCATCCTTCATTCATTTGCTGGCCTCCCCTGTTCATTATGGCTAGCTTTTATCTGGCCGTCGCTCATATTTCACCCAGTATTTCTCCCCCTCTTCTCTTAATGTGACAGTCCTAATTCAAGTTCCCAAAATACTGCAACTTTCTCTCCTATTATTGCTAAACAATAACAATTGCACTCGAACAGAAGGAACTGGTTCTTGCTTCACTCCTTCTCACTGAGTCCCCTATCCGTCGTCGCACAATTCTATGCAATACTACACAGTCAGTGTATTTGTTTTACACATCTCACGGAGGGAATGTTTTCAACAGATTTTTCCAGACCGCAACAGTATTCTTTTCAGCTTACCGGAATCGTAAAGCATTTCCCGTGTGGGCAACAATACGCCCTTCAATTGCATTCGATTCAATAAGTCAATCGTCGATAATTCATGGTTATTAACCTTCAAACAGTGTATTACGGACCTAGTTCAACAGAAAGAGCCGGACGAACGGTATTGCTGCTGTTAGTAGTTATGGGCGAATTGTTCCTGCAGCATTCATACTTTCCATTTCTTTCCCACAAATAGACTAAGACCCTGCAAATCCCTTTGATTCGCCCTACTTCGTAGTTAGTTACGGTAACGGTAACGGTAACACACACCAAAGTGCTTTTACTCACGAGAGAAATTGTCATCAATATGATAACAGATTCAACAGCTTTTGAGTTAACACAGCCAATATATGTAGCTGGAAGACATAGGAAACGTTTCAGCTCAATTATACAAAAGTTCTAGCTTATATTCAAATTAAATGAGTTCAGCTGACGCAGGGTATACCATATCCTTATACCGAGCCTGTCTAAAATCACGGGAGGTAGCATTCACATGAATACAAATGTCAGTACCATATAACTGAAATTGTGATTTCTTTCACGACAGCGTGTCATCACGTGCGCCCGTTTCAAAAGCAAAGCTGAAAGCCCGCTTGTTGTGCGGCCTAGTTTGCCAGCTACCTGGAGTTTTGGTGATGGCAAGCATTCCGGCACACCTGCTGTATTTCAGATGTCAGCTGCTTGGAATCACATCAGTCACAGGGAATAAGAAATAATAAAAAAATGATCCAGCAGTAATGGTTTTTATTGTTTTTCGTCACCATCAAGGTCGGCTATCGCTGTCTCCCAAAATGAGACTGGACACGTCTAGTTAACCTGAGGACTCCCCAGGCAAACTTTCTACTCGAGCGTCGTCATTGTTATCGTCATCTGGTTTCGTACAAGTAAAGTAGACCAACTACCAAACAGCGTCGCGGCTCGAGTCAGCTGCTAATTATGTGTGAGCGATCGGTGATCGCTGCTTAATTAATTGATCGCTGCAAAAATACACATTAACATCAGGAGTAATGTGACACTCGACCTCAAATTCTTTGTGTATCATTATTTGTAGTATGACCACAAATGTTTGCACCACATTGCATCCTGACTAAACGATAGAGATAAGGAACCGCAAACGCTGCTCTGGAGAGGAAACTGGGTTAGCAAATCCTTGAAGAAAAGCGTTTTTACCACTTGCCTTGGATAATTTTGCGACAAAATTGCAAATAAAACTGGACTTAACTTTTGTACTGGACTTTGCAAGCCGACAAATCATTGAAAACCGCAGCTATCTTAAATAGCAGCTGAAGAAAACAGCTGCTGCATAGTTACATGTTATTTGCAGTCCTGTACCGTTAGTATATTCTAACAAAATGGCCATTGCATGGCTTAAAGTTTTTTTTTGATTTTTGGCGGTTATTTAACTTACTTAAAAAAAGGAGTCGTAATAATATAAAAGGGCCGAAAAGTGTTATAGGATTCAGAGGTGATTGTTTTCAAGTTGAAGGAGTTTGGTTGGAGCTAGCCCACTTGAGCTGTCGGTTTGGGAGCTTTGAGAAGGAATTTGAATTTTTGCATCAATCACTCCTGTTTTCCAGTCTGCGGCCCTCCGTTACGTCAACGAAATCAAGTGATTTGTGACTCTGGTGAATTTGAATTCAAAATCCAAGGCCACTTGAGTGTGTACGTGCTGCTATCCGCTCCCGGGAGGAGAAAATCCTAAGAGTGAATTGGAGAAGGCGAAAACCAGCGGAGGGAAACAGAGCAAGAGGCTTAATCGAGAACCGTGTAAGCTGGGTAATTAATTGGGAAGATAGTGTGAGAAGGATTGACATCCGGAGGTGTGAAAATGACGGGAAATAATGAACGCTCGGATTACTTTTCCTCATTGTTCAATCGTTTCCGAAGGGAGTACGAAGACCGACGAAGAGAGAGTCACGACCGAGAAGAAAGAATTCTTAATGGTATCATAAAATCAAAATCATCACATAACGATTAATCTTCTTTCACCTAATTTTTCTCCCAGCTTTATTATCATCTCCAGCACGGAGAGCTAATGGTGCCAAGAAATTCTCCATTTCCACTTTACATTCGCCCCCGTAAATTCTTACACCATTTTGAATTTGTAAGAGTCCCATTTTCCGGGTCGAAAAATTCCTCAGCCTTAACATTCTTCCGTATCATACCTTTAATTCTCAATGTACTTGGTGGTATTGAGCTCCGGTTTCTCTTTGCAAGCACCCACCTGACTAACAAAAAGTAGGCCTGTTTTACCTTGGCGTGAATTTCTGCGGTGTACCGAACCTGAAACTGATACTGTCCATATTTTAGCTGGAGCAAGCATTCCTCGAATTTTTGCCAAGTTTTTGCAAACATTTTCAAATTTTACAGGCTCCTCCAATCGGAATGTGCAACCTGCGAGGAATTTGCACTCTCGGCATTTGAAAATTAACAAGGTCCATTGGTACATCGATGACAATGCCAAGAATCATCACACGGACAAATTCGAACTTGCTGGCCAAGGCACTCCTGTTTTGAGGAGGGGTCAGACGTTCTTCATCGCGCTCCAAACTCCGGATCGGCAAATGAATGAAGCCGTGGATGATATTTCGCTCATCTTTAACTTTGGTTCTCGGCCGTCACCAACACAAGGAACTCAGCATGTCCTTCGCGTCAAGAGAGATGCGTTCAAGAAAGAAACTTCCTGGGGGGCAAAACTCTACAACGCTGACAAGAACGCCATCACAGTGCAGGTAATGTTACTGTTTCTCAGTTGTTTTTTCTCCTAGCATTAAATTCAAGGTTACTGGCCCCCAAAAGAAAGTGTGGGGTTCGAGAGACGAAGCCAAGCCACTTTCATCGACTTGGTTGGACTGATACGGAAGTTGCTGTGTGTCAGCTCCATGGTTGCAGCTCTAATGCAAATTTTCCCACCGAAGAACAGGGAGGCGATGCTCCGGTATATAGCTGCAAAGAAGAATCTGTGGTAAATTAGCTTGCTTTGGAAAGAGTTGCGCCAAAAATAGTACACTGACAGCTGAATGCATCGGTGATAAACGAGCATCAAATAACTTTTCTGCTGGTAAACAACGAATGATTGCTGGCAAGTCAATGCTGTGCTCGTCATTACACCGAGTCATGCAAACCGACCGACTTTCTCCACTTTCTCCGCATTGCGCGCTTCTTCCTCCGTAGCGTGATTTTGAGGTCAGCGTAAGGTAGTAGTTGGCTTGGGTGCGAATTGCCGTTGGCAATTCACATTGGCAGCAGCTCCAGCTCTCTTTTTCCTACCTTCCCAAGGATGAGGCAGGAAAGAGAATTACTCTCATTTCTACCACTCATTATTTTCAATTGAATGCTTTCTCGGGAGAATAATAATCCTAGCGTGTCTTTGTACCACGTTATTGTCAGATTCTCTCAATTGTTCTCGTCTCCAAGTCTTTATTACGGTGGTGGAAGCTATAGTGGTACATAGGAAGGCGTCGGTCTTCTGCTTCCTGCCTTACGCCGCACATCCTTATCTCGTGAGCCTGGCAAAAGGTAATATAATGTCATTCCTATGTCAGTTGCTGTTGCGGTTTGGTTTTGTCAAAGCTCAAGTGACGGAAGCATCAGCCGAGTTTTCAACTCCCGTGTAGAACTCCTTTTACATACATTGTTATTCGCCCACTCAACTCACTCGGTAGGCCAGACGTGTTTACCACTCTTGCAATCTGTTTGTCTCACAAGCTTGACTAATGCTCTGCATAGTTCCATCTAACATTGAATTGCTTTCATCATCTCTGGTTTCCGTGAAATCCTAATTCACTTCCCGTACCGCAAACCTCTAAATCCGAGCACAGGAGTAGGAGATTCTAGGCATTTATCACACGACCTCGGCACTCAAGAGGCAAGATGAGTACAGTTTCCTCATTGCTGTCACCTAAGCGTTTTCCGTGATTCTGTCATCTGTTCTTGTCGCTAACTCAGTACATTTGTCAAGAGTTGAAACGACGTGATCTACGAAGAATTGCCCATAATTTTTCTTGCATCAAACTCTAAGCTCCTCTTTCACCGGTAATCACAAATCAGGTGTGGCAGCCTTACGCCTGTACACTAGTCTCACTCACACAGCTTTTCCTTTCAAACAATGTCGCTTACAAGGGATGTAAACACCCTGTGCACCAACAACCAAGTACCATGTGTCTACTCACCTCCGCTTGACTTTTGAAAGGTTTAAGCCGTAGCAAAGAGTGACGCTAATACATAAGAGGGCCTATGCCGCGTTTAAGCGTCACAGTGCTTATTCGCATTTCCGCTCGAAACGAACACGATACGTGACAACCGTTCTCAGCTCTCACTTCAATCTGAGATGATGTCATCTCGATTACCGTTGTCTTCAATCTTCCTCGAGAAGCCAGATAAGCAAGACAGGATCGGAGTTATCGCACATGGCGAAATCAAATTTTCGGATTTGTTTAACTTACTCCCTGTGTTTGCGTTACGCTAAGAGATTTCAGCTCCGATTGAATTCGCCTTAAACTCTTAACTTGATTAACTTTGAATTCCTCACATGTATGCAGTAGTTTCAACACGATTTTGTCATCGTGCCACGGAAAAGTTTCGCACTGTGAACACAAGTGCAAGCACTAGATAAAACTTGAGTAGGCTTTTGTATTCAAGAACCAGTTTTTAACTTCCTGTTTTGTTTGCTGTGCGAGGAACTCACTTTTGTTTTACCTCGCATTTTCAAAAATTAGCATGCTCTGGCTTAATACCGTCGTGGAGTAAACCGTTTTCAGAGTACGTGATGCCTATCTTCCAGGCTGACTGCTGTCAAGTGCATCTGCCTCCTGGTCGGAGTGTGACGCGGTGCAGTGTACATTTCCTTATGCATACTTTAGTCCGGATTGAAGGTGCAGAACTGCCGTTTTGGACTCAAACGGCCCGTCAGACCACGGCAGTGAGAGAAACAAAGTTGAGACGAGGTCAAACCAGATACATGAGTGCGAATCATCTTGAGAAAAAATCTGAGTTTTGGAGCGTCTGCTTGCGGAAAAAACGGTTGGAGTAAATGACTGTATCTATTAGTATTTATGTTCACATTCTTCCAAGTACCCAGATGTTGCACAGGGTTTTAAGCGCCTGCTGGCTAATAGCATTGTAATGTAATGCCAATGCCTTGAAGGAAATGTTCATACAAGGCATCAACCCGAGTTCTCTTTCCTCCACAATCTTGGAGCCGTTGCAGTTCCGTAAAACTGCCGAAGGAGCTCTTGGGAGCTTTTCCCATCCCATTCAAATCCTGCACCCTCTGTACAGAATGAAATTGCCCGAGTGGAAAAACCGTTCCGAAATTCAAACCACCGGTTTCCTCTGGGATCTACCAGTAAATGCCGGATGGTAAAAAAAGAACAAGAAAAAGTAATCGAAAAAGTCAATGCACAATCGCGGTAGACCATTTCTTTCGTTGTACAAACCGCTTTAGGAAAATCATGTAAGAAATATGACATTTCTGGGAGCAAAGGTCAGCAAAATTTTCCCTTCATCATTCTTGGATTGAGGGACGGGAAAGGATGTATGGTCCCCTAATCTTTTTGCAATGAACCGGACGCAAACTGTTAGGTCAAAGCTAATGCACTTTGTTCTACGTGTACTTTGTCCTCGGACCATTCCCTTCCTTATTTGATTTATGTTGTGCGTGTAGGTGCGGACAGGTTCGGATGCTTGTGTGGGTTTGTGGAAATGCCGCGTCGCCAGCAACCTCCTAGGCAACCGTACCCGCCCAATCTTTTACGATTGCCCGAACGATATCTACGTATTATTCAACCCTTGGGAACCATGTGAGTACTATTTTTCAAGATTTTATCTCCGTTCAGCTATCATGCTCCACCTTATCGAGGCATGTGCTACATCTCCACGTCGTTACATCTCAAGACAGTTACGGTGGTGGCAGCGTAACGGTCGTGGTGAACCGGAACTGTGCGTATGCGAACTTGGCAAAGCTAATAACTTGTCTGCTTCATTTATGGCAAGAAAACTTGAGCATTTCATTCCCAGAAATAACAATCCCCTCATGAGTAATTACGAGTTACTAAAGTCATAATATTTCACGGCTCCCTTTTGTCATGTCAATAGGATCTATAGGGAATGTGTTACGTGCCTTAATTCGAAAATGGTGAATTTTTCAAATTTTACGCTAAAAATAGCAACTTCTCAATCCTCTTGTAACCTTCCAGCTGATTCCACGTACATGCCGGAGACGGATCTTCTTGACGAGTATGTGCTGAACGACAAGGGGAAAATATGGATGGGTGTGAGGGAAGACACAGCCGTGGGAAGACCTTGGAACTTCGCTCAGTTTGATGACTCCATTCTGCCTTGCATAATGATTTTGCTGGAACAGAGTGTACGGCCTGCACAGCGTGGCAATCCCATTTTAGTCTCCAGGGCTTTGTCAAAGATGGTGAGCGGGAAATTTTCAAGGTTTTCTTTTTCAAACCCGCACAATCCCCTAGTAACAACTATAGACATTTCAACACGGTAATAAGTACCGACTATGTATCGGGAGGATTCAGGCCAACAAAGGGTTTTGTACACAAGATTTTCGCAATTCAGTCAGAGGCGTACAATGGGCGACATGTTGAACAACAGGTAAAACTAGATTTCAGAGGAACAAAACCGGCGAAAGTTTGACATTGAGAACCAGGCGGAATACACAAAATACAATAAAGGTGAAGAGAGCATTAGTCTGGTAAAGTGTTCCGGCGCGAGAGAAGATGAAGAAAGGCTCCGAGCTTATGCATCTGGGAAAGTAAAGAGTGACATTCCGCCGAGGCGCAAGATCGCGGGGAGGAAGCAGGTGAAAGCCGATATGAGGCAGATAAAGGATTAATGACAGCTTACGTACTAACTACCTAGGCAAATTCAAACGACGATAACGGCGTACTTGTGGGAAACTGGAGTGGGAAGTACGACGATGGGAAAGCTCCCACAGCGTGGACCGGATCACTGGCCATCATCGAAGAGTACTTCGACAAAATGAGCAAACAGGGTCGCCCCTCTCCCATAAAATATGGACAGTGTTGGGTATTCGCCGGAGTTTTGGCAACGTGTAAGTAATTCCTAGCGCAACTTTTGCCCTTAAATATGCGAAACTTCCCAACTTACTCCCGCTGTTACCAAGCTCAGCTTATTAATGAAACGATCGAGTTGAGAATCAGGCTGAGGATGCTGCGAAGAATCCTCCTACCTGATGATGTGCAGACATGCTTGCTCATCGTAAAATCCCTTATGACTCTTCATTCATTCGCTAAGTTCCTGGTCATTTGCACGAAAATCATGCAATTTCCGAGAGCTTTCAAGCACACGTGAAAGCTCAGACAGTTTGCTTGTTGTGGGCTAAAAATCAGTGTAAAGACTGTACAAGTGCGAGAAGTGTGTCTATGGAAGCGCCGGCTGCTTGGTGGCAAATGAGTTGTTGAGCCGAGCCAAAGTCACTGCGGCTGAGGCGGACTCGGAAATCCCCTCTTTACACTTTCTGAGAGCTGGCTGAATTAGTAATGGGTGAAAGCACAAGTTGAGCAATTTTGAACAAGGTCTAAGAGATTTTAACGGCTTTCACATAATCTCTGTTAACTGCATCAACTGTGAAGAAATCCACTTACCATGATCGAGTTGCACAAGAAAACCACTTTGCAGACTTCAATTATAAACTGATGACACATCAGCTGTCAGCCCACTTCTCGCCTCTCCTATTCCAACGATACTTCCAGGACGTCGTAAGGAGACTTGAACGCTCTTTTACCTCCTCCCCTTTTCCATAACTGAAAGCAAAATCTTGTTTAATTTCTCCTTGTACAACAACACGAGCAGCACCATACAACTTTTGGAACACAAACTCCACCGGATTTACTCACATCCATTTGTCACTTACTGTTACGCAATGTATTCTGGTTCGAGCACGCGGATCCGCTGTACAATTCTTGCACCCATCCTTCTCAAATATTTTTAGCCGACATGTATGCCCAGACAGGCTCGGCCTTTCTCACCGTTCTTCCTTAACAGTCAGTCAAGGGAAGTGGTACAAAGGCATTGGAAACTTTCTGAATGTCGATTTTCACTACGTGCTTGCCAACTTCTCAACTCTGATCTCTCGCTACGTATATTTGATTTGTTCTCCGTGAACTGCATTAACGACGAAAAGATGCAAATCCTGACCGTACATCCGGCGGCCCGACGTAGAATTAAATTCAAAACTAGAAGCATACCCCATTTTCACAACAAAGAGTACCCTTGAGCCCAAGCACAATCCAAAGTCAAGAAAACCACAAGCTCTGTTTGAGAGTAAGACCGGGTGGAACAATAGACCAAATCTTTTGTTTTCAGCTTCTATGGTATCTCCTCGTATGCAGACGGGAAGAGTTTTTGACAGCTGAGCAAAATTTAATAACATTCAGTGCATACTTTTACGGATTACCGCCCATTTTGAACGGCTGCCTACTTGCATATCAGGAAATTAACTTGCGGTTCAGCAATTTTTCTAGCTCATAGGTATGCGGGAATTTAATCTTCGCGTATCTCATCTCAGAGATCAGGAGTGGAAGACAGGTGAAAGACCTACTCTCCTTCCTTACTTACTGTCAGCCTTATGGCTGTCCACAATGAAAGGAAAATAAAACATACAGCTCTCAATCTTAACTCAAAGCTCAGGAGTTGAACCAAATAACAAGTAAGAAGAATAAATTTTGCTCCTGCAAAATCTGAACCAAATCAAACTGCCATCAGTTGATAGATGGAAAGATTTCATTTGCTCTCTCTCCAGCTTTGATGTTGTACGCTCAATGGTAGAACAGCGGCTCCCAGCTTTAGTTAGATCTGACTGAATTGTATTCAATCTGTGGTAACTGAATCTAATTAGAATGAATTTTCATCAGAATTTTCTTAAGTTGCGAAACCACTTTCATAAATGTTTTGCATTTGGCCGAATTCTCTAGTATGCAGCCTCTGATGGGCAATTTTTGAAGACTAACTTAAGAGTCCCGAGGGCTAACTTACAAGTAATTTACAATGAGTTACTCCACAAATGAGCTTCAAAGCATTGTCTCTTTCACGGCTTACTTACTTAATAGGCTCCATGAAAGTGAAAACGTGGCCCCGAATCCGTTTTGTCGCAGCTACGCTAATAGTAGGGTAAAAGTTATCCGATTTTGGTGGCATAAATGCATGAAGGTTGTTGTTACAATATTAATGGATGCTTCTTCCATCTTTGTTTAAAATGGATCTTATTACTGGAGGAAGCCTACCAACATCTCTAGAGAGAAGGACAAGGATAAAACGGCTAGTCACAAACAATAAGTTGGAGAATTGTAACTTTGAGCAATGGCTCACTTAGCTTTTCGCCAATTGCAGCGGTGGGATAAGGATCCGTCATTAACGAATGACATGACAAGGTTGAAGATGTTGAAACTTAATAAGTAAACAGGAGTTTGGAATTGCAGCATGTGCGACACCAACTTGGAAATCACAATCAAGTTCAGAAGGAAAAATCGTGCGAAAAGTTTCTAAATTTGCAAAACTTTTTGCGAAACTGTTAGGAGGATGGCAAGAGGCATTGACACGTTAGCAAGATTACTTTTGTCATCCGGCTGCTGTTTGAGTTACGTATTGAAAGGATGGAAACTTTTCCAGGGTGAAGTGCAAGGTGACGGATGTAACAAAGATAAATAGCAGGAATTGTCATAAGGAATGAGCGTGGAGGTGATAGAGGGAATGATACTAAATGATTGATGGAGAAAGAAGAACAATTTCGATCGCAAAGTATAGGGTAAACACATCGGAAATTTTTCTCCTCGGCTTCGAGAATCTGCTCACTTTTGTCTCCTCATGTGATAATAACGATTTGCTCCCTCCTCAATGCCACGATGAGTCCCACTCCGCCTTCACATTTTCCGGATCTGTAGCTCTTGTCTTTAAGCAGCTAATGATTAGGAACGTCGGATGTGAACGTTTTCAATGCTGTACATTCATTCCCTCACCAGATCAGACGCGAAAGCACAAGCTCATCCTCATCCGCTATCTAGTCTTCGTTGAACGTCTTTACTGGAACGATTCTGCTAGGACGAGATAAAAGCAACGACAGATTTGTTCTGACACCCCCTTTGAAGCATTTTTTCTAGCGGAAACGAAAATCATGTCCGGTGTCTCTCAGGACTCGGAATGATGCAGTCCACAAAGGTGAAAGCATGCTTTCACCGTACCATTAATTTTGTCAGTGCTACACCAAACGATCCGATCTCCTGTACCTTTGATCATGCAGTCTTATCAAATAAGTTTGTCCCAATGACGGAACCGTAGCGCTACTTAGGCCTTAATCCAGGCCAAGTAAAGCGAATAGCAGATTATGCAACTACAAGCAACAAAATGAAGCAACGAGTCGTGTGGGGGGATTTCTCTTCTCCTTCCTGGAACATGAGAAAATGTAGGGTGGGAGCACGTCCATTTTACTCTTGTCGTAATGGGAATTTGAATGGCCTGTTTTCAGTATGCCGTGCTCTGGGAATTCCCTGTCGCGTTGTTACCAATTTGGTATCGGCCCACGACGCGAACGAAACTCTGACTATTGACAAATATTATGATGAATCAAACAAAGAATTGTCAAGAGATCCCTTCAATACCAAAGGGAGCAAAGACTCCATATGGAATTTCCATGTTTGGAATGATGTTTGGATGGCACGTCCTGATCTCGAGATCAACGGCTACAAGGGCTATGGCGGATGGCAAGCTATCGATGCAACACCACAAGAAACCAGTGACGGTACGTTTTAACATCAGTTGAATATGAGGTTGATACTCCGTTTTGCCTGCAAAAACGGCTCTAGCTTTTTTGTACCTTCATCAATATCCCCCTCTCGCCGTTACAAAATCATGGAATCATGCTCGTGCTAAATAAAGCTCTTCATTTAATTCGTCTTCTGAACTACGCCATTACATTTCTTTCAGGAGTTTACCAATGTGGCCCTGCTTCTTTGGAGGCAATAAGACGAGGCCAAATAGGCTTGGCGTACGACGTGCCCTTCCTCCTGGCTGAGGTGAACGCGGACGTGATTCACTGGAAGAAGGACGACAAAGCCAAGCGCGGTTGGAGACAATTGGCAACCAATAACTATCAGTAAGCCGACTTTGCTGCCATCTATGAGGAAGGATGATGTGACGGTTTTTGTTCGCCAGAATTCTTTCTCCAATTTTTTGCCACTGGAAGACCCATTTTGTAGATTTTACGCAGCAATCATCAGTAATCAAGAATGTGAGACAATAGTGGTACACCTTTAATACGCCGTGCCTCATCAGTTCAAGCATAGGAAAATCCTCCGACCCCTTCATTTTAACTCATTTACTCGAGCAAGTTACCCATTCACTTGAAACCTCCTGCAGCTTTGACTACTCCTCGGATTTATTGTAGCAGGAACAAAGCCTATTGTTGCTCTGCAGATTATTCCAGGTCGTTGAAATTCTTGAGAAATCCATAGTGGATTCAAGATGTTGACTCTGTTGCCAATAAGTAGCCTAGCGGCTGGAAAACTCAGGAAAAGCAATTACTTTGCGAGCAGAAAAAAATCTTTAATTTGAATTAGACAAAAGGGCTCGCTTCTGCTGATCTATGCGAGAGAGAAACAAATCGGTGGAATTTACTCGTGCAGTTGTTGTTTACCATCCTCTTCATGCTCTCTTAATGCCAGGATCATCTTGCTAGCAACTGTTGCTAACTTATCCGCATAGAAATGGTTGAAGGAAACAACATTAAAATAATTGGTGTCTGATTGATAACGTTGCGGTTTTCAGCGTGGGTCGCATGATTCTCACCAAGAAGCCAAATTACTTTGACCCCAACGGCGAAAGAGACAGATTGGATATTGTGTCCGAATACAAAAGCTACGGAAGGTAAGAATTTCTCTACTAAGCAGTTTCTGTTGTTCTGGCATGGATATGGCAAAGACCTACGAAATTCCGTAGCTCTGAGATGAAACTTCTAGGAAAAGCTACAAGAATAGCAGCGCTAAGGAAACCTGCAGGTTCATCTCCTCAGCTGCAAGTCATCAAAATAAATCGATTGACTTTTGAATACTGGCAGAGGAAGAGACTTGATAAGGTTTACAGGAAGCAAAGGAGAAAGTAATCAAATCATTGACAAAAAAGGCAACTTGAGAAAATCCAGACTTTTAGAAGAACAAGTATTTCTCATTTGTTTCTAATTTCCTGTATTCGGTCTACTTCCCAGCTAATACGCGAATGGACTACTTAAGATTTAACTGTTCTCCATAGGTTAATTTTGCGCGAGTTACCCGTCCTTCCTTACCCGTAGGATTTCATTTAGCTCCAATTACCTGTGAAATTCAATACTTTGCAATCGAATTCGAAAGAGAGGCGAATCTCTTCAATGTGCTACGAAGCACTGGAAGGTAAATCGGAAAATGCAACTCTTGGAAGAATCAAAGCAAAATCCTACAGAATTCGTCGAGACTTTGATACCAAGAATACTCGCCAAAAAAAACCGTTTCTCAAATTTCCCCTTTTACAAATCCAAGCATCCGATGACAGGTAATTACAGGTTCTGACTCAGTTGCTGCAAGCTCACTTTACAACATGCCTGGATACGTGCTAATTTTTACCGATTGTAACAGCTAATACCTTGCTCTTTCTCAAGTCAATAACGATTAGCATGCTGTTATTTTAGTCTCACGCTGAAATTTTTGTCAGAAGGAAAGAAGCACGTGGTCACAAAATGAGAAGAATGGAACAAAAGGGTTAGCTTAAATTTTTCCACATGGTTCTGGGAAAACGGATGAATCTGGAACACAGGTTGTAATGAGTGCCAATCTGAAATGACTGGACTCCCTGTGTGTTAGTGGAACAATTAGTTCATTGAATGACTCCTGCTTTGTTATTTTCCCATACCTGATAGATAGATTAGAAGTAGGCGGATGAAGTGACTGGTAGTGCGTCACATGCTCACTTGAATGTCGAAGGGAAATTTAGACGTGATTCTGGGAACGGGAGTAACATTAGATCACACTCACTCTGTGAGTAGCAAAGTCTCTGCAATCATTGGTTCCACTTAATCCAAACTGGGTGAACCCTTGCGAACAAAGGGAGAGAGAATCACAAACTCTGTCATTACAAAGGTGCTAAAGGGCAATGCGGTAGGTGAGCTTGCAAAATTTTTTCTTTCTGTCCCAGGCTCGCAGGCTGAGCGACTTGCCTTGTACAATGCCATCACGGGGAACGCGAGCATTGCGAACTTTTACGGACGTCTCGGGAAGGAAACCCCTGGAGATGTGGATTTTTCCTTGATGGATTTGGATAAAGTCCCTGTCGGGTCTCCATTTTCAGTTATTGTCAAAATTCAGGTATTTCACCGTCACATCATTCTCTCCTGTCAACCAAGGTTGCGAGACATTGTCAATGCGCTCCTCCGCATGAATTTACCGGAAATCACTCCGCTTCCCGTTAATGGGATCAGTTCAAAGAAGAGGAAAAAAGGGCGAGCTGTGAGAAAAAAACTAAAAGAGAGAGAAATTATTTTTTTTACAGAACAAATCAAACGAGCGGAGGGTTGTACAAGCAGAACTCACTGTCTGCAGCATGTTTTACACGGGATTGCGGGCAAAGGACGTGAAATCCGCATCGGGCAAATTCGCTCTCAGGCCCAATTCATGTAAGGGAATAAAATAAAAGCTCCAATTTAGCTCCAATCAGTTTCTTCCTCATTACCGTGTGGCTTACATTACCTTTGAGGACTTGTGGGGCAAGGAATAACTCATTTGTAATTGCCCTTGTTAGCGGAGCAACTAAAGCTTGACGTTCGACCGGATGAGTACATGAAAAAGCTCGTTGAGTACGGAATTATGAAAGTGTTCGCCATCTGTGCCGTGGATGAAACCACCCAGGCTTGGTGCGCTGAAGATGACTTCCAGATACTCAAGCCTTGCTTGGAGCTCGAGGTAAAATTAATTGAAGCAATTCTCACACCGACACACTTGCACTAGCACGCTAATCTTGCATCGACCAAGTCCCACTCCTCACCCCTACCTTAAATACCATTCCCTGAAGGCTCATTAACCATTCATGTATGCTTTTCTACCCATGTCCACAGGTCAAACCTGAACTGAAGAAGGACCAAGCTGCAGTTGTCAAAGCAAGATTCAGAAATCCTATCAACAAAGCACTCACCAAGTGCTTCGTCAGTTACGAAGGGCCAGGGCTTACGAAAACTAAAACTGTTGCCTGCAAGTAAGCTAGCTTTTCACATAACTATAACAAATTAACCCTTCGGCTTCGAATTCATTAGTGACTATCAAATTGGTACCAGTTCACCTACGAGTACTTGTAGATGAGCTGCGCCAACAAAAACCTGTCAAGGAGTTTTACCTCATTTTGACCTGCTTTAATAACTTATGACGATTGTCACCTACGTTACCTAGCTTCATTTTCCATGTTTAATTTAACCGTATCATGATTCCGTTGCTGTGGTTACAGAGACGTGGGTCCGAACGCAGAATTTTCCTACGAGCATCCTTTTGTTCCTGTCAAGATCGGCAACCAGAGGATCGTGATGACATTCACGTCCAACGAGCTGACGGACATTATTGGATCTGCTTTAACCGACATCTCTGTGTAGGGCGAATCAAGGACAATATTTTCCTTTTACGCCTACAACATATGCCTGCACATCCTTTTCACGAGATGACTTTTCCACGTAACAGGAAACGAGTGAGTGAGTGGTTGCTTGTTAAAATATCTCTCGCTACTTCCGCTTTCCAGCTATGTTGACTTAACCTTTCTCTACGTAAGCTTGGGCAAGTATCAACTCAATATTTTCCAGACCACTTGTGTAGCTTCGTAGCTTGTACTAACTTTAAATTTTACCTGTAATGAAACCGTTACCATGTCACAAGTTAGATTTTTTCGACTTCGGTCGGCAATAAAGCTATTTTAAGTACTAGAGATAGATGATCTGTAGTCGACTAAGCTTCCTTCACTACTAATGCTAAATGCAGTTTTAGCCGTTGTTTCTCTCAAATGCTGAACAAGGCAAGAATCCGACGTTGCGTGAGGTCGCTTATCAATTCCATAATGTAACATGAAGCGAAAGCTGCTGCAGAAACACCTACACTTGGTCCCTGTCGAGCTTCAAAATTTGAGCAAGTCAGTAAACGCCTGCAAAGGTTCTACCATCCGATTTTCTTTAGTGTAACATTTGGCTCATCACTAATACTAATTAGGCGTAGGAATATGCTTGTACTCGATCTGTTTATTGATTTTAGCAAATAGTATACAGTTGAATTGGTTTTAAGATTATTTCTATATATTTTGCTGAGAGAACCGATAGATTGAGGTCAACTCTCCAGTTTTACAAACAATTTCACTTGACCTTTCTAGTTAACACCTAGTTAAAATACTTGTCCCATCATCATTAATTGTACCCCTCTTAGAGTTGACTAAATAAATTAAATTAGCAGAAGTATGGACAATTTCGGTACGGACATTCATTGCCTGCATGCTAATCACCTATGCATAGATATTTTACTTCAAAAGTCATTCAACCTCTTCTCTGCAAGCAGTAATAAAACTGTAACATTGTCACCTCCTCTACAAACGATAAGAATAGCTCCAACAAAACTGCGAACGATCAGTTAATCTTTCAACAACCACAAGTACTTATCCGACAGCTAGCTCGAGTGACCCCTACTTTCTCCACCTAGCTTTATCACTGGTATGGTGCTTCTCAAGAAGACTTTTCATAAATTCTCCAAGCTCTTCTATAGTTTAAGTAGTTAACTTACGGTTATGGAACACATGAAACTCTCTTAAATTGCAACAAAGCATAATGGAATCTATAAGCTGATCCGTTTCTGTATAGCTCCACCGCATCGCCCCATTAAGAAATGTATGTCGAAAGAACGGATTTTCGCAGCCAAATCGCGATCGCCTTATAATCGTACTTTTGATGCAACTTACATGACATAAAAATAGTTGTGCCACAAACACATGACACCTGCTCTGACAGCTCCATCAAAAGTCCCTTACGCCACCCAGTCGCATTCCATCTTCTACGTAATCGCTATTGTAACAAGAGAGCTCATCAGTAACTTCGCTAAAGCCAGCCAACAGATTCGCTTCTTACTGTAATTCTATTGGTTTACCTCGGCAACTACATTGCATAAAACCAATTAATGTACATACGTCTATCATAGACTCAATCCACTGCTACTTCCACTAAAGTTGGTCACTAGAATTTTTTACCATTGGCATACGCCTTGCCTCATAACATAGCTGACATAACTTAACCATGAAACTTTGCAACAAACCACTTCCCTCTTTTCTTACTTACTTGGCAACATTGGCGTGTATATAGAATCCGACTGCTCGATTTTCTTCCCGTTCAAAAGTGTTACATATGAAAAATTTACCCTTAAACCTTTTTCCTACTAATTGTCGTATCCCAGTTGTTGTTACCTAAGTTTTGGAAGATACTGCTAGTAGCTGTCCTCCGTTAAACAAGTTGAACAGTGAAGGTTCTGTTCTTTTTCAAGGCCTGACCATACTCGCCTTTAACGATATGATTTTCAAATTTTTTACATCACAGGCTCATATTTACGTCCATACTTTGATGATTTTCCCGTTTAACCCAATGTTCATTCAAAAAGTGGGATTTACCCGGCATTGAATTCTTCATAGTTACGACGTAAAACTTTCGAAATCATATTAAAAAGTCGAGTTTGGTCAGGCCTTTATACAGTCAAATTCGCATTTCTGTAGATCTAGCACCAGCCAGCTCTATATTGCAAATGAAACTGAATGATAAGCAATAGTTATCTTGCGCTGTGTCTATTTCAAGCAAAGCAAATCACGTTTCCCAAAATCCCATCGTAAAGCAAAGAATGTTGATGCAATGTTTCGTAGAATTCATACTTTCGTAGCTTAATGTCGTAAAAGTCTGACTGATTACGGTAAATCTATGAAAGATATTCACGTAATTGAACGAAATTGAAAGGTATATTTTCTAGATGAACATTTTGTCTTGAACATGGCCACTTGACCCTTTGAAGAAACCTTATCCTCACACTAAGAGTAATAGCGCCGCTACGCTTTTAATCCTATACGATGTTCCCATTCATTAACACTACGTAATTGGAATCACGGATTTCATTCAGCATGTACGAGTCACGCCTTTCATACTCTCAGCTATTCTTTTCGCATTCGCAGAAACATTTCCGGCATTTTCGCATTAAAGGAGGTGGAAAACTTTGAAAAAAAGCTATAATTAACAAACAGTGGTCTTCATGGCGTTTCAGCTATTTCAGCATTTAGCAACGACTTTGTAACTATGTTGCTACCATATAATCAGGTATATAAACAAAGTGAAAATATAGTGCCTTAAGCTACAGCAGTAACAGAAATAAAAAAAGGTCAAAAACGCCTCACAGTTATTGTGATTGGGGCTTTGGAAGAGCAACTGATTATAAGAGCAATATAAAAATAGTTTTCAAGCATTGTATCGGAGACGTTCTTAAATAAGCATTTAGTTCCTAATTTTGAACACGTGTACGTTTGCCATCCGCGGTAGAAGTAGCGTTAGCACCACGACATCAGCACAGTCATTTATAGACGAAACTCTTGGAAAAAATGGAAAGAAAAACATTGCAGCTTGTACGGAGCTTGTGCCTTTTGGAGAAAAGACGCACGACAAAGGGTGATGCGGATACAAAAGTGTGCACTTATACAAACATTTGAAAGCATTTTTCTGGCAGAAAGTCTAAAATGAGATGGCGGTCTATGACATTGACCTTAAATTTGTATAATTGGTAACGTTATGCGTATGCTACTGCAATCCTTTCAGAACCTATATCTTGTAGCGATTAATTGTCCGTAGTTCACGTTTACACTTAAATTTTAGTCGGTAGTTTAGCACGAAGTCTAATTTAAAGTCTATACTGTTTTGGGTTTCGACATCGTCTTCCCTATTAATATATCCTTGTTTCCCAGGGTGAAAATTTGTTAAGTCTTACGCCCATACCTGAAACAAAATCAGCCAATGGTTACATGGAATCTCAGCACAACCTTTCAATGGTGAAAGTTTCCACGGCAATCATTACCAACTAAACGGATTGAGAGCAGAAAAATGGCGTCTTACTCGTAACGTTGAATCCCAGCTAGCGGTACAAAACGCTGTGCCATCCGGCGAAACTTTGAGACTTGAGACCCTGTTGTCATGCCCGTAGAGTATTGAAATACGACGACATTTTAGACTATCCCAGACGTTCACCGTGTAGTCACTATAACCGGCAAATATAAGCCTACCACTGTGTGAAAAGTCTACGGAGTTGACTCCGAAAATTATGCTATCTTTGGAATACACTGCTATTTCTCGATCCGCTCGCAAATCGTACAAACGACACTGAAAGGAAAAGCAGAGTGTTAGCAACAAGCAATTCTGAATGGTGATATGACCTGGTATGACCTTGATTTGCTGAACTTACCGTGGCATCATCTGAACCCGTCACTATTGCATCCCCACTCGGATGAAACTTGACGGTATTAATGTCGCTTTCATGTCCGTCGAATGTTTGCACACATTGACCAGTCCTCATATCCCATATGAGCGCCTTACGGTCACAACCCTGGATTGAAAACACATAGTTTTAGAACCTAATCAAAGTGTGGATCATTAAAAAGAATTCTTCCCTATCGCCAGCACATGAAAGACGCCAAGGACATTGTGTCTTGGCAAATATTTTCATCGCATGATTTTCCCAACATAATGAAAAAGCTAAGGTGACTCATGACCCCAAAACTAATGCAGCGATGGAGGCAAGAAGAAAATTTTTTTACCGCCGACACGAAAGTGTTTCCGTTCTCCTGTGGTGCTAAATCCAACGACATGACAT
>VRMD01000185.1:0-35721 GCA_009872375.1 Sminthurides bifidus
TAGACATGATGTTTCTGTGACTCTTCCAAAGCAAATACCTAACGTTTACTCCACCGACCTTTTAAACGGCAAAGATCTCAACCGTCTGCGACCGTGACCATCCAAAAGTAGTTCGATATTCAACGAAAGCAAATGACCTTCCCGTTGAACTAAAAGGTTCTTCCTATTTAAATCCTCACAAACTGAGCCCTAATTAGTTAGAAGCTATTATCCAAGTCATGAATCTGCAAAATTGAACCGCTAGTGCTTCAAGCACAAAATTCAACCTTTACACTACGAATGCTTCTCATTATTGAAAGGATGAATACATTCTTGATTCTTTGCAAGGGAATTTTCTGTCACTCAAGTTTACTTCCAAGATTCCAAGACACATTAAACCTGAGAGCACATGAAACCAGCTCAGCCCTAGTCAAAAAGTTTGGAAGATCAAAGCAGGTGATCTCAAAAGGTGTACTCTCAGAACTCAGTCAGCAACCCGCTGAACATGTATAGATGTACAGGAGGATAAAAAATGGCAAGATACCTCTCGGCTTAAGGAAGGCACGTGCTCCTCACACTGATGTTTTATGCAAGAATCAAACTGATATGTGACCTAAGTGATTTTTCACAGCATAAAATTTAATATTCATCGCTTTAAGATGTCAACTCTCCTTCCCTCTCACACTTAAGGAAAGGATGAGCGTATAGAGTACAATGAATTAGATTATGTCGAACCTCGCTCTTTTTCCGGCCTGGTGCTATGGTCTTTCAAGTTTTGTTGCCATCAGTGTGAAAGGAAAAATCCGGAAACAGTAGGCGAAAAACATTACCCCTCAACCGCTACATTCCGCTCATGTAAATTTTCCACGCCCCCTTTTTCACATTCAATCTTTAGAATAATGCGGATTAGAACATGCTGCATCACGTGGGCTGAACTACCTTTACTTTACATGTTGCTCACCCGATAATCATTCTAGTGCTATCATAGTAGGTACGTACGGTACGTCTCGGCTGTAGAAAACCCTTGAATTGAATTGTATTCACCTATGCAACCCCGATGACTGTGATTTATTCAAATCTGTATTAATTCTTCCCACCATACTGGCACATTACAGAGCAGCTGAAACAACTCATGTTCTCATGGAATGGCCCTCATTGCTGAAAATCCATGAACTCAACGCTCTCGGCTCTGGGTAGTAAGAGTAGATCCCAGATTCGCAATAAGTTCGCATCGATTCATGTCAAGTAGAAAATTGTTTAGCTTGACCTTTTGAGGATGAAATCCATCCGTACTAGTTCAAGCCCATGACACAAATGAGATGATAACACCGTACTGTTCCGTCATATTTTTACGTTCTTTCCCAAACATGAGAGTATTTAAACTCCCCAAAAACGTGAGATGAATCTTTGACACGGAGCTTTTGACTACGGTGCAGTTTTTCTAGCCTGACGTAAGTACATTCGCTGTTCAAGTTTTGAGCTTTCAGGTGGTTTCAAAACGGCGTGGGTCCATGTCGAGTCATGAGGGAAGAGAAACGCTCTTTCCCGCTATCCTAAGTAAATAATCGTTGAAAGTGCTTTTGACATTCAAACGGTTGTGAGAGTACTTAACCTCTTGGATACGGGTGAGCGCAAAAGTTGGGCTATTCAGGCCGGCTGTTAAACGTAGCCGGAATCGGACAAGACTTGGTCTCATGTTTCACATGAGAGATATTATGTTGCTGTGAGCTAAATCTCACTTGTGGACGAGACGTTTATTATTAGCATCCTCACAGTTTATCTGGCCAGATACTTGAGGGAGCATTATCCGCTGCATAAGCAGAAAGTATACGAGGAGACGTATAGTCAAGGACAAACTGTATGAGTTAAAAAAACTGCACCGGTTATCATCAACTCCGACTTGGCCTGCCACTTTGCAATATTGAATAACAAATCAGAACGTCGAGTTTAGTTTCTCCGTCTCTTTTCCAACATGTCAGCATGTAATTTTAGGCGTGGATCGATCGAACGGTTGCGACTACGAATGCTCTGATGCGTGAGGTAAACGTACTGCGGAACCGGAGACGTTATCCTTCAATTTAAAACTGTCTGTTCGTCGGATACACTGATGATTTGTACAGTACTTTTGCATTTTGTGTTTTCCAGCCTTCGACAGAATATGTTCACGATGAAATATTTACACGTGTCTAAATCGAGCATATCACACTCAGTTTTCAGCTCTCGAGCGTAGCCTGAACAAAATGAAAGGTGATGATTTCGGCAAAATGCATTTGAAGTCAATCAAGCTTGAAATATTTTATTTGAGAAGGAATGTAATTCAATCTTCCCTTACAAAGCTGCTAGACTACTCTGATTTAATCACTCTGTCAAACAGCTCTGTAAGGACATAAAAAAATTGATAGAAACTATCATTTTTACAAATGCAAAACAAAAGTTTCCGCCAAGCTCATTCTTTGTCTATGTATAAAATTCAATACTGTCAGTACATACTAGGGTTGGTTAGAGTTGAGCAGGTGACGAAGCTGGTTAAGAACTTGTTTGCCAAACATCGAAATGTTTCTTCTTCATCTAGGAAAATAAGCTCATGTGCTTTTAGTCTCGGCCTTACTCCCTTGTGCTGACTTGACTTTCTCCTTCCTGTAGAGGTTTAGAGACATTCAGCAGATGCATGCGAAACAGATGTACATAAAAACACAATTCGGCTCGCATATTGACACATTAGACCACGAGAATGCAGCAACGAAATAGTGGGAGGATAAAAACCCTTACCGTGGAGTATTCCTCGGAAGCAATTCTGGATGAATGAAAGGAGGCACTCCAGACTCTGGAATGATGACTCTGTGAAATAGTTGTTCGATTTCAGTGTCACCCTTCACTGTCCTGTGAATATGTTGTGGTGAGATGCGTTTCCTCCCTTCATCTTTTGCAACCATTCCCGATATTTCAAGGATTTCTGCCACCAAGTATTCAATGGATGCGGCGGCGTACACTGCTGCTCCATCGCTGACCCTCATCTTGTTGCTGGTCTGCTCCTTGATGAGGCGGTGAAACCTCCCAACAGGTAAAATAGTACCGGCACGCTCCGATTTCTGTTTCCGCTTCTTTCTCAGCCCAATCCTTGTACCACCCCTACCTCCACTAAAGCCGATTTCTGTCTGTCTGTCATTGGAAGATGGTTTTGCAGTGGACTCTGACTGACCTTGGTCAGGCGGCAAGGTCTCTGTCGGCGTCTGACTTCTGGTGGAAGGTCGACGATGCTCGGGCAGTGCTGTGGTCGAAACTGAATCTGTTGCACTTGTTTCTAGGAGCTTCTCTTGTTGCTTTTCCTGAGAGCTTGTTCTCAGAGCTTCAGTTGCAGAGGCTGACAAGCGTGGAGAGTTATTTGGATCAGCTACCTTTGCAGGTCTTTCTTGGGCCCTCGATTCTGATGACTGTCTTGTCGAAAGTCTCGGAGAGGTACGTCCTGTGGCTTTCTTTGTTGGTTCTTGAATCTCTTCAATTCTGCTTTCTTCCAATTCCACTGATTTGTCACTTGATGGTGGCGGCGATGCTCTTGCTTCTGCGTCTTGGTACAAGTCGCCTGTACTCCCACTCCCTTCATCCAATGGAACATTTTCCTCCGGTTGGACAACTTGATTGTTATCCTCTTCTTTCTTGTCTTCCGGAACCTCTGGCACTTCCCTAGGGATCCTTTCAACAGATGAACGAGCTCTGGATCTCGTCATAGGCTGTGATCTGTTTGCTGATTCCAATTCTTTCTCGCTCTGTTGTTGATCTAAAATATGGTGTCTGAATTCAATGCAATGGCTAACTAGGATAATGTCTCTACACAGGAACTATCCTCAAAACACTTATTGCTTACTTGCTCCTTCATCAGGAATGCTGAGGGTGTCCTCTTGATACTTAGAACCCTTAGCTTTCCTTCTCGACCTTGTTCCGATGGTAAACGTAGTTCCCTTGTCATCCTTATCATCAGTCTTCAGTGTCATTGAAAGGCTGAAGGCGGACAAGTGCATTGGTACTCCTGAAATGACCGCTGGATCGATGATCTCCATTGATGACTCAGGTGTAGTGGACATCAAGGACAGATTAGACTCTTCTGCAAGCACAATTTAAACTTGAAGGAAAAACTAACGTGCGGATCATAGACTTTCGCAGTTTAAGAGAAACCGTGAAGCCAGCATTGTAAATGGAGTCGGTCCAGTTCAATGAGTATTATAGTGCATGTACTTACGCGAACTTTTTAAAGTATTCTCCTCATGGCCAAGCTGATCTGACCCAGGAGGTGGAGACATTCTGCTTCTAGTTCTCCTACCAATCCTTTCAGGAGATCGCTGCCGCTTAGCTCGTACATAGAAAGATGTTACGTAAGGACTCTCCTCTTGACCCTTAATATCTTGCTTGGGCCTACTTCGTGTGCTGCGACCTCTTCCACTTCTTGACTGGGCCAAATGATCTTGAGAGCTCAGAACATCTCCTTCGTCGTCATCGTTGTAGATGTCATCTGGTGCCTTCTCCGTATCTAAATCCGGCCCTGTTCCTTCCGGTCGACCCTGATAGTGGATATAAACATGTCCCATTTAAATTCAATCCGGAGTATAAAAGTTTAATTTAGTGGAGTATAAATATGTTCTAGAATTTAAGTTGAATTTCTTCTCTTCAGGTAGTAAACATGTACGTCGATATTAGTTACCATTAACGCTACCTGGATTGCTTATTCACCAACGTGAATACAATATACGCAGGGATATAAAAATTATGCAGCTACACTGAACTGAACTGAACAAAGCTTAATCCGAATGTAAATTACCATGTTCTCTTCCGGTGATGATGGCTGTTCCTCGGGAGAACTGTGAGGGCTGAAAATTTCAGCAACTCTTTGCAAAAGGTTCGACATTTGACCCTGTCACTACAACCACTGCTGCAAGCAAATCAATTCTCACTACATAAACTGAAATCTCTCTCGTGAAAGTTAAAACCTTTGGAATCGCATGAACCTCTTGAAGAGAAATGAAGTTTAAGACTGCCGTTTGGGAATGTTTCCAATCTCTTACTACGCACTCCAGTTTCTCTGAAAGGGGAAAAAATTAACGTTTACTTCGCAGATGTCTTATATGCGCATCATTTGCTGTGAGCAAACACAGAATTCAAACCTTTGTTCCACTCACCGCACACATAGTGCAACGTTACGACTGTGCCAGACACTGGAGAATAATGCATCCAGTTGTGCAATCACTGATTGTTAAGATCATGGGCTGAAGCAATACCAATAGTAAGTTATTTTTGAGCATGTTCAGCTTAATTGTTCCTCCTTGTTTTACAGAACTAGCTGTTAGAAAAAAAACGATTGGGGAGGAATGTGCATGTAGAGGGCGGATGGAATTGTTTTGTTAACTTAGGTTTTATTTGCAGTATGTACACAAATGAACATGACAAGTTGACTAATTATGTCGAGCAAACGTTCTAATTTTACATATTGTCTTTTCCAAATCAGAAAAAATGGTTAAATTTCTGTAGTATATCATTGGCAACTAAAGTCTCATGATTAAATTACTGCGTCGATTGGCATCATTGTCAACACCGTAGAAATATAACATACAATGTATTCGCGAAATTCATATAACAGGATTGGCCAACGAATGCTTGGTGATTGTGGAATAAGCGTCCGCTCTTGGCATGGCGTGCTAAACAATAGTATGGGGGACGCTAAAATAATGAAAATTAAAGTTGCTAATATATTTATGTTCTATCACATCGCTCAAGCAAGTGGGCATACAAGATGACACATTTTTAGTCATTATTAAGAACATTAGCCTTTGGTTTCAGCCAAAATATTGCTCAAATTTCCAAGTACGTAGTCACATGATTCAACTCACACATACTTAAATAATTACAGCAGCACGCCTTAAGAAAATAAAGCTCCTATATGTTATTCACAAGAATATTTCCTGTTGTTTGATAAACTATGCGGTCGCGTTGTTTACGGTCTTTCTTAACCCTCTTAAACCTAGGAGGTATACCTTGGTGTTACTAGAATCGTTAAGTATGACGAAAGGACCAGCTTGAAAGTACTGACAGAAAACAAGTTTGTTGCAGCAAACACAGCCTAAAAAATCAATCACATCACCTACTCGGTAATAATAAGAGCAATGTTGAAAAGATCGTGTAGTATAAAACGCATCACAATTTCTCTCTTCTTTTCGATGAATAGTAGAACTGTCAATTGGGGAAATGTGTGGGATGACTCTCGAATGTTACGCAGTATGACATCAACGCGTAACTTTGGAGCAAAGTCATATTGTCATACAACTGCTTACTGAACCTTGCTATCCATATTAGGGATGTAATCTCGCGCCATCAGACAAGCAAAAACTGTCATCACCATCTTGCTTTTAACTTCTGTGATGTCTTCTGGCAGGGCGTAAACTCTTGCTCCGCATTTTCTTGCCATTGAAATCGCGTATTTGGCGTTTGCCATGTTGTCCTGAATAGAAATAAGCTTATTTTAAAACATGAATTAGCTCGATGATTTCTAATTGCCACTGAGTAAACACTCACCTCTTCACTTCCACTGGTAAGGACAAGGTCGTAATTGATAATACCAGGCTTTATGGCATCAATAAGATCGATAACAACGATGGCGTTCGCAATCGATGAATCCTGGAAACTTCTAATACTTGTTGATTTTCCAGCAGATGCTAATTTTTTGTTAACCCATTCAATAATGTCTGCATCTATCACAGGCGATCCAGTATTTGCCAGTTGGGTCAAAACCGATAAGGTGTAAGCTCTCATCAACTGCCAAATCAAGGCTGAAAAGTAAAAATTGTCATGTTGAATATGGTCATCGTTATACAAGAGTAGTAAAAGAGGTGTTACTTTATATCAACTTGTGCCTAAAGGATTCTTACCAAGGGTTAATGTGGGATTTCCATCACTAATATCTTGACCAGCAATGCCAACGAGGGAAAATTTAGACGCTTTTCCCAGCTCAACGACATAATTACAATTTTCAAGTTTTTCCATGAACTTCCGGAGCTTCGAAAATTGCCTGTACACATGAAGATATATTTCATTTTTGCTCGTCGATTTCGTCTTTCAAAATTCCCAGTGAGAAATTTACCTGTGAACACGTTTCCAATCTACAACGCCGGGTCTAATTATGTCGTAAAGCTGGAAAATGACAAGACCATCGGCCAAATCCGAATACAACCAGTTCACTCGTGGGGATACGCCCATTGAATTCATCCAATTTCTGTATGCTGTAAGTCGTGATACAATATGAGTCATCAATAACATTCAAATGCACAGCACATTAACTTTAATCATCAAGTAGAAACACCAATCTACTTTATCTTACTCTTTTCTTCTCGCGTTTCTTCGATGTTCTCCAAAAATTCGTCAAAGTCCGCTGGTTTGTCAAGTCCTGGGTGATTGTTGAACAAATTTGCCACAAATGCCAAATTCAACTTCTGGACTCCTTTTACTATGTCATCAGCTGTGACAAATGATCGGCATCCAAGTTTCTCCGCTTGTTGAAGTACTATCTCTGCCCGAGAGTGCAAATCTCGCTCCTGAAAAGGAATAGCATGATCAATGAGCACAGCGACTTTTATTTACCAAGGAAAAAACGTTGGATTACCAAAAAAGTATTTGCAGCTGAAAAATTACCATTAACGCTTCTTTGGTGACACCAGCTTCTTTGGGAGCGATTTGATACAATAAGTAGCTGTATATTTCCGAGTCTGTGACATCGCTGCTGAAGTTCGTACATCTCCTGCTAACGCCAGCATTATCAAGGTGATAGTTGACCCATCGCAACAATATAGCTTCAGGGGGTAACCGAAGCAAGTCTTCAATCTTCTCACCATCCATTAACAAGTTTGCCAAACCAGGACAGTGTTCTAAGTTGATATGACTGAACAAGCCAATCTACAAGAAAATAAGCACGTGAACACCTATTCGTATTCAAAGCATCAGAAATTGTGTACTCATCAAGTAAGCTTACAGTACTGAAGCTAACTTACTCGGATAATCTGCCAAACAAGGCCCAAGACCAAATGAGGCTTGCCATCAATCAAATCTTTTCCATCAATGTTAATAATGTTGCATCCAATAGATTGGGCTGAGTTGAGAGCCAACGTTAAATTTTCATGCTTTCTGTACAGTGTCAAGTTTTTGATATTGATCGCACGTTCGTCAATCGTGTCCGGACACGAATGGTTAATAATTTTGCTGAAAGCATATTTAATATACGCATAAACTTAAGTCATTAGTGATGGGCTCAGAAGTTCGTCGCATTCCATTGCAATGCATTTAAAATTTGATCGACTCACCATAACAAAATACCATCGCTGACTTTTTGGTAAAGGGTTTTACCCTCAGGGTCGATGGGCAAAAGATGTTTTAGATCAGGATCATGACTAAGATGGTCATTAATCCAGTGGGAGAAAGCAAGCTGTTCCTCATATCTTACTGAATGAGTGGTGCCCTCACTTGAAGCAGTAGATGTTCCCGGCAACTTTTGTACGTTTACCTTTGTTGACACATGTTTAGTGAATGTAAGAGCGACGTCCTTCATTTTTAAACTGCAGCACAGCTGTTGAATAACGTTAGACAAAATTATTTTTGAACTCTAAAAGGCATTGAACAGCTGAAGAAGCATTAGTTTTGCAAATGAATTTTCCAATCTAAATGGATCTCAAACTTACATTTTCAAATTCTTCTAAGGATAATTTGTTCCTGTGAGCAGCATCTTTGGAGTCGAATTCCTCGATGAGCTGTCGGACTTGATATGCCGGTAGTTTGAATCCAACTTGATCCAAGGCCTCCTTCAGTTCCGAGCAATCAATGTACCCAGAATGATCTTTGTCAATCTAAAAACATTTATATTTTTAAGTAAATGGGCCATATCACCAATAATAAGATATTGAGCCTGCCGAATCAACGCAGTGTCTTCGTACTACTATTTCATACTTTTGAATACTCCTCTTGTATTCTTTCGCTTATTTCCAGCATTACATCGCGCCTCTGATTGCGAATTTTCAGTAACTCCATGATTGGCACTGCACAACTGAATAAGTCGTTAAGATGGAATCCAGTAACAGTAGCTGGATAAAGCTGCTTACAACACTGTAATTACTTCTCTACAAAGTTTAATTGATATAACTGTTACGACACGATGAAACTTGGATCTAGTTCACCTCGCCATTAGCTGAGTGATACTGAAGCTACGCAAGCAAAATTCGAATACTTATTATTCAAATGTTTGTCCATCCTCGAATCCTCACAAACCTAAGAAAACCGTAACTAATTATAGAAAACCCCATGGGGAGTAACCAAGAGCTGCGGCTTGTATGATGAACGGCTTCAGCAGAAACGTTTCTTATAACAAAAAGTTCCTTTCATAAAGCGACAAGTATGACAAGACGAAGAGGTGCGTTGCTCCCTCCTGTTTTCTTTTAAATAACCGGTCTAATCAATGAATGCCACTTTTCCGTAAACATTGATTACACAAGTACACCGCATACCGCGACAAACGCTCGTGACAACAACCGGTAATAGTTTCAGATGTAGCATGACAAGATTCTACAGGAGCCTGTGGGGGTCACCTCCATCAGTGCAGGCAGTGTGAGGGACAAATGAGAAAATATGTCGAACAGTACCAATTTTGATTCTACAAGTTACAAGTTTGGAGCACCAGATGCATTAAAGATGCAATGGAATACATGCTTAAAATTTTGTTTAGTTTTGGATTCATAGTACTGCTATTTGTAATATCTCAGTTGTTCAAGCTTTCTATATGCCAAGACTCACTAACTATTTTACAAGTTTTGCCAACTTAGTGATAAGACCCGTTCACTTTTACTTTCTAATCCTGCCGAGCATCGCTTTTCTGGTTTTGCAAATATTAGAGGATATGAAGTGCTTCTACGGTTGTCTTGCCGGTTTCGTTTGTATAACAATTTGACACGTGCATCTTCATCATCTCTCCTTGGTATTAGAATCCATCTGGTTGCATCACCGTCCCATGCGTATTCATATTTGTGCAATTTATCAATTACGGTTATGTCAAACGTTTTTCTGCCAAAAACAGGTCTGATGGCAAGCGACACCATGAGGCGATAACCGCTAAAAGAACGTGAAAGAGAAAGTGGACGTGTTTAAACCGAGGTCGGTGTCGGCAAGCTGGTCCTGAGCTGCTGTAATCTCCACACATGCTCATTTTCAGTTGAACCGCATGTAAACAACAAGTTTCTCAGCTATAATGGCACACACAGTGAATTTGCCAATTGCACTCGTGTGGTGCCTTCTTCAAATGAAATTGAGAAGCCGATGCTACTAAATGTGCCACATATTCTTATTGTCACAATAAGCTTTTGTTTTAAAAGTATTGTAAATCCTTTACATAGTTCAAACATCCATGGTTGGTTATCCACGCAGGAGATTGCTTGCACTTTCCATTTTAGTGATTGCGGGTAAGCCTCCCACACTCTCTATTTACGAACTCAAAGAAGACAATAATGTTTTTTCTTGTTCATCTTGAACAAATGAAAAGTTTTCGTTTTTCTTGTTTCATTGCAATTTAACTACCTCAGCGATCTTTGCCTTTGCTCATTAAAATAGCTGTCGGTAGAATCGTTACTTTTTCAAACACGTTCGCGAAATGAAGCAAAAGATTGGAGCGGACTCTTAACTGGAAACCAATTTTATGCTCTCCAACTTCTCAAATTATGCTAGCTAGCTACGAGTTATGTTACGTAAATGTATTCTGAAACCAATTGGCAAAGCATTCTTGCAGATAAACGCCTGATTTGCACATAAAGGCATCATAATAGGAAATTCATGCATGGGGTCTAGCAGAGCTATGAGGTAATATTTTGTCGAGGACAAGTGATTCGACTGCATGAAACTCAAAGCGTATCTTGGCACTCCCAATGCCCTCATATGGCCACACTAGTTCCAAGATGAATCTGTTCATGATTCAAGCATCCTGCGTGATACCATTGTGAAAACGGTTTAACTCTTCGTCAGAAGAGAGCGCACATAATAAAACCCAGAGCAATCTAATTTCACAAGTAAGGCCATTCACGGTAAAGCTAAGCAGCATTCTATCCTGATGTGATGCTAATTTGATTGAATCTTGAGAGGATCATTGCCACCCACTCATCCCAGTGATTTCAACACCAAAAGACCTCTCCCCAGTGCTGCACCTTATCTCACACTGGTTTTGACATTAATGGATTGTACCAAACGGTATTTACCTCACAGCTTTTGCGGTTAGTCTTTTGCAAACAAGCAAATGAAAAGCGTGGTCAAATGCGAGAAGGGGCTTTAGGAAACTGCAAGGAACGTAAAACTGCATCAATGATCGGTGCTGAAATAGAGGTTCGCGGATAAAACCACTAATTCAATTCAAAACATTTTCCGAAGCTGTAGTCATTGACCAGCTGGGCTCGTTAAGCCGTTCAAAGTTACTAAAATAGGATCAGCACTGGATGTCGACATCCAGTGCTCATATAAAAACACTATCATATCACATCATATCATATCATCGATCTATAGCCGAAAAATGTTATTGAAAGATGCTAACAGTTCATAATGCGGTGTATATAGTGAAGCCATGCCATTCAGCATACGGCTCTTTGTGCAAATGAGGCTGATTTTAGTAAAGGTAGAGCACAATAAAATAACGTCATCTGGCATTCGTTTCCAGCCTAGCAGTACCGTATGATGTCAACATCCGGTTTATTACTTCGACATTTATGCTAATTACTTTTTGCTTGCTGGGGACTTCGTATAACGTATTGTGATAGCCTTATAAGACACACTGACATCACTGTTAGACTCGCTTTTGCCACATAATTAAATAAGACTGGCCAGCCTTTGTAACTTCGGTTACTCGATGCTGCGTGATGAATAAAAATCGTGCTTAAGTATTATCGCTCCACCTATATCCTTCAGCATTTTAGCTGGCGGAAAAGGTTTAAACAGCAATATTTTATAAGATATGCGGTTGATAAAAAGCTCGCTGACACTACCTCAGGTACCACCAGCGTTATGAACATTGCAGATATCTCGACAAATGCTTTAGCTAAATTCAACGCAGACTATAAAACCTAGAAGATAATGGAGAAAGATTATACGGCATAAATATTCTGTTTATGAAACAGACACAGAGCACGTGCTTCTTGCTCTAATTCTTAGGAGACAATTTCCCTGCTCGGGTTACTACCGCGACGCCATGTCATGGTACTATAGCCTAATAAATGCACCATTTTAGAGTACATGTTTTTCCGCATGAAAATGGTCAAAGTCAAAGGTGTCTACACTTGGACATGAATTGTAAATTAAAGATTATGCTCCGACTACACTAGCATCGTATTTAATATACCACGATATAGGCGTGCCGGTTTGTGTTGACTTGAGGAACTGTCCATGAGTCAGACGAGAAGCTGATTAGTCACGCATGATTTTGCCACTTCACCCTTAATGCATTAAAGTTCTCTTACTGAGAACCTTGAGGTACTATCACGATGACATTTCCTCAGCTGTACTTTACTCATACGATATTGTCAAAATACTGCAGCTATTGTTACTCTACTATCTGAATCTGGCAACTTACGTCATGAGAATATTAACAAGGGTTCCTTACACAACAGACACTTAGTATGATTAGCTATTATGGATGAGATATTTTGGGAGCCAGTAACATAGTGGTTTTAGTTACTCGTTACTCCCATTCACAATGCTGTGCATAAAAAAGCTACAATTTTAGGAGGAATCCCATGAGTGTCTTCTACCGAACACATCCTGTTCCTGTCCACACAATATCAATCGTCTTGTTCCGAGGTTTAAGATTTCCTCTGCTCATCTGAAAAGCGACTTTACACACGCTTCTCAACTTGAATCAAGGCTTTCGAAGTTGATGTTTCAAACACGCAGCACGATGTCCCTACCACGAAATCTTATTTTCTACTTGGGTAGAGACGAGAAATACAATGTCAGAAACTCTTCACGAGGCGAATAGTAAATCTTCTCGTCACTACACAAGTTCAAGCATGACTCTTCACTCGACAGCTCAAAAACTCAAATTGTATCTCTTCAAAATTAACCATTCAAGCAAGACAAAAACTACAAACCAGATTTTGTAATTACCCCCACTTAAGATGCATGATTCATCAAATTCTACGCCACAGTGAGGAAATTCGTTTAAAGAGATCGACCAGATCCTCAGCAGCGGAATTTAACTGTATCAACCCTCCTCTTTGCTTTCAATACACAGTGACACTGGCTCAACCAATTCAATCGCTACTAGAGACTAGAGAGAAATTAATTGCAACTTTTCATACCTGATCGAAAGCTTCTTTCCATTCACTCCGATCTTCAGCACTGGGGGCTGAAAGCCGATTTCCGTTCATGGCCATATTGAAACGAATTTGATGGTCGACTTAAAGGAATTCACGAAGATTCCCGTTAGAGGAATGTCAATGAAAGCGGAATGAATCGTGTCCAATGGGAATGTAACAGCTTGTGAGCACCCGAAAGTTCTCTAGTTTTTAATAGTAGCGCACAATAAATGACAGTTCTTGATTCAGACCCAGCACAAGCTCCGAATGAACGAGGGGAACTTGGAGTTGGTCCTCAAATCTGCTTGAATTGACATCAAATTGTCCTTTTCCTTCTATAGTTCCCGTATCAGTCAGCTGCAATTCCTCCTTCACACTGTTCTGCGGTCTGTTCCACTGATTACGCACTTGACGTGTAATCTATATCCTTGAGCTTAGTTGACAGCATTATCGTAGTACAAGTCTGTTCCACCCGTCTCCTAGACAAACACAATCAGTTCTAGTTCAAGCAAGATATTGTCAATCATATGTAGGAGTGTAGGGTTAATTTACTTTCTCGTTATCTAATTACAGTATGCATTTCACACGTCATGGTACCTTGGAAATTGCTCAATTCATCTCAACATTAGGTTAACGTAAAAGTTTCGCACAGGATGTGTTCAGACTGTTGAGTGACATCTTACACATGCTTGATAATTTCTCAAGTAGATCCGCTGCTTTTCGCACCAAACTTTTCGAGTCTAAACCTCCCTGCCTCCCCACCCTGTGATGAATTTCATCGCAGTTACATTAGAATTAACGCTACCCGGCCCGAGCCACTGCTATTAAAGCACCACTCGTTACCTTGCCATTCGGGAATATTTGTTTGCTCATTTCGTGACATAATAAAAGGAAATAAAGTCATGATATGGCCCACAAACAATACATTGTTCAATGCCATTTGATATCAGCATTTGCACAAGGTTGGCATCTGGAATGTCGGTAGCAGAGAGACAGCAAATGCAATGGAAAATTAAAACGCAAAGCTTATTTCCTTCATATCTACATGTAACCGCTAAACCCATGTTTTACTCCAGGGTTAGGGATGGCTTTAGTGATCCATGAAATCAATACTTTGGATGCCATCACCCACGGCAATTGTAGTCTAAACTGCCATTATTTCCGCAAACTATCGCAACAATCTCTTCTTTTTCAGGATCCACTACTATTAGCTAATCAAATTAAAAAGGAACGATCTTTAATATAGAATAGCAAAAAGATAGTAAAATTCTTACCTTTTTCCTTGTATACAAGCACCAAATAATGATTCGCTCGTCAACAAAATGTAGTTGGCACAAATAGAATGAAATTGAATCACGATCACTTCAAAACTCTTAAGAATGTAAAGTAAACTGCACCACAGCAAGTTGTATAACTCAAAGGAATGTGCAATTGTCTTGGAATTATTTAGAATATTTGTAAGCAGTAACAACTATTTTAGTTGTTAATTATTACGATGATATTATTGCACTATTCTCCTTCGGGAGTTTATAAAGACGGTTGTCATTTAAGTCAAATTATTAAAGCACTTCAAATATTGTATAATACTGATTTGTTTCGAGTCCACCAAAATAGATTGAGCATTTTTTACATACCTTCTCTAACCTCGTCTAATGGCTTTTCTTCTCTGAAACACTACTCTTCTAACAATACTAGCAGAAAATGTACAATAATTATTGCGAAATAGTTTCTTGGAATAAGTGTTAAAAATGTACAAAAATGGTGAAAAATCGACTTTTAGTACTGGAACAATGCTTGGAATTCGCCTTTAGTTCTGTGGTTGGATATTTTTTACCTACTGCTAATATTTGACTACAAGAACACGTTGATACAACTGTTTGAATTGTTATTCCAGGCTTGATTGATCACACGGAGGGTGGAAAAGAACACGTTGATTCAACTGTTTGAATTGTTATTCCAGGCTTGATTGATCACACGGAGGGTGGAATGCTAATTGCGGTAGTAGGTGTGACAGATCGGCTTTCTCGCATCACTGGAGAAAATTTTGGCTCATTTGCCTCTCAGTTGAGGTTTCACAGCACCGAGCTATATGCGGTCCTATTCCTTCACACGAATCCCTTGTAACTCCTCGGGTTTTACATGATTCACTACTGCGTGAGTACGCTCGCGCAACAACACTATTATATGATAAATAGATGTACGCTCTCTCCCTCCGTATCCATCGTAGCCAAAAAGGTAGAGGGAAAGAGAGCGCGCTGAGAAGATGTGTTGCGAATTTTCGCGTTTGCGTTTTCATATGCCGGTAGAGTTTGCCGTCATGTGCTCTGTAGTATGAGACGTTAGTCAGTGTGTGTCCGCATACTGCGCAATCTTTACTACCTTTTCAAGAATGGAAGGTGGGAGAGGATTTCCTCTCTTGTTAGATCACATGGGATGAATCCTCGTTACAAATGAATCAATACTTGCTGGGGTTTTACACGGTCACCTAGTCATTCTTACATTGCCAGTGCATGACTAACAACTAACAGTCATTCAACCATTGATATTAACTGACTTGTACTTTGCGTCGAGGTTTCTCTAATGAGTCACACCGTGTTTCCTTGCGGCCAAGTCAATTAACCATGCATTAATTGGAGATTGCCTGGGCGTCTGTACGGCAAGGATATTTTCCGGATGATGAGAAAGTTCTCTAGGATAACCGCTCTTGAATCTTTTACGAAACCTTTTGGCCAATGCTCGACTATTATGGTTATGGTCGGTGGTGGTTGTGGACGGCGGCGGTTTGACATAAGTAGCCTGGCCCGTATCTGTAAGGAATAAATGTGTTGGGATCTTCCATTTTTTATGGTCACTATCTTTTGGAGCAGGACGGAGGGCTGAAAGGAGCAAAAAATAGTTAATGTTTAATGTGCACAACAGCAATAGACTGTACGCACAAAGTTCTTGTATGGCAAAAGATTTGGAGAATCTTTGCAAGCCCTGCCTGCTGGCCAGTGCAACGGATGATTCAATGATGGGCTACTGAGAGACAATCCACCTTTTTTCGAGTGCCTTGGCAACTTGACGTCGCTTGCATGCATGTGCACATGACTAAGCGCATGAATATAAGCATTTTCTTATCCTTGGACTGCTCAACTGGATGAGGTTGGACTTTGGGATGCCGATGCTCGTTTCGCCTTCAAGAGGAATTTGTTCATCTCTTCTGGACGGATGCACGGATGCATATACGCAAAGGAGAAACTTTGAGTTTGTCTTAAGGATTATGATATTTACTGGAGGGTAAAAAACTCCCATCTGAGACGACTTTTGCTCTAGGAGCGAAATGAAAGAACTCATGAACTTGTGCTGGTGCATTGATGAGCTTTGAGCTCGTAATTCGTCTTACCTGGAATGGATCACGCAGGTAAAACAATATCACCTCCTTTATAGGTGTACATATGTCTGCCTCTTAGTGCGAATCGTCCATCACGGCTCTGACCATTCTTGGCGCTTGCTCGTACTGTAAGTTTGTGGACAATTGTGACCGATGGTGCAGCTTTTGACTGTTTTTCGCTGCAGAAGCAAAAGCGGCATAGAATTCTCTAACTTTTGAGCTTTGACTGCCGCAAGTTCGACTGCATGTTTCATGTACTTGTCATAGAGGATGTCAGTTTTTTCCACGGCTGTACTTACATACAGTAGGTCCATTAAAATCTGGAGCATTGTGAAAGCATCGTAGCGTAGTAAAGGGTAAAAAGATTGATAATCTGTGAATTCCACGCGTGAGCTAATGGGCGTTTCTTATCTTGTTCTAAGCTATTTTTATTTTTCATCTAAATGGCTTCTCTCCCTCTTGCTTGTGCCGGCTGTGAAACTGTGGAACGTGAGTTGATTTTACGAGTTGTCGCGGAGCTGGGAAGCACAGTCGCAGCCTTCGTAATCAGAGCAATCCAGGTATTGTCAACGTGTGAAGGTTCAGACCCTCTCGTAACTGAAGTAGATGATAACTGGTAATTATTCTTTTGTCAAGGTAACGCGTCAAGCACGTCGCGCGTATGAGCAAAGCGTTAAATCTGTCCCTCCGTGTCGCGACAGATAGAGCGTCAAGTCCGTTTCTGGAAATCACGTCATTACATTGCACCGGTGGTGGTAGGCGGTAGGTCTGCTCATTACAGCAACGCCGACTTGGTAAGTGCAAACAGCCCAGACCACTTGGTCCCTAATGCTACCTACAAGACTGCCAATTCGGTTCCCATTCTGATTTCTGGTTTAGCAGGAACTCGTACGGACTCGTACGTTTACGCTCAGAGGTGCAGGATTAGCACGTAATTTACCAGGCGACGTTGTTAAACATCCGTGTCAAGAAGACTGTGATGTTTTTAAAGCACATTAGCGAATGCAGTTAGGTTACCAAAGCATATACTGTGAGATGGCGACCATTGTAAAGATTAATGATTGTGCGTGACAGCTGTGTTGTGTTTTATTCTGGAAGTGTATAAGAGAGCGGTACATACATTTGTAGCAAATGCTCAGGTTACCTTTTTCCTTCTTATGTATACTGAGAGCCGTGGCAGAAAATAGAGGAGAGCAATAATGTACAAGACATAAACATTCAGTCATTTTTATGACATGTTATATTCCTTATCGTGGTACAGAATTTGTACAGCAAGAGCAACCTTGGCGAACATGAAGGCTTGACGGCGCTTTGTCAATCTAGATTGTTACAGAAATTTAAAGACATAATGAATAATGAAAGCTGGACGTAAAATCCCTCACCTCTCTTGTCTTGTACAACGACCCACTTTGAGGTAACTGCGACTACACTCAAGCTCGGCAGCAAACATTTGTGCAAAATCTCTGCAAGATTCACATGCTCGCAGATTCACACAATGATCTACACGAGTGCAGTCAGTCATTCATTCATGAGTAATAGATAATAACATTAACAATTAGATTTCGTTTTTCAACTTTTTTAAAAGAATGCGTCATTTCATAAAGATACCTCGTCATAAGCACTTTCGGAGCCACCTCTCCAGTGTGATAAATGTGTCAAAAGAAATTAAAATCTTTTTGATCAAACGATACGATTGTGCTCGAACCTTAAGCTCGTCATTGTTACGATCAGACAATGTAGCTGCTGACATCTTTTAGACGATAATTCAAGCCGCGGCCCGTAGCTCACAGTCGGTCGGTGGTCATGGCTCTCGTTTTGCCCTCTTGGCGGGAGTTTGACCCGCTAACGGTGAGCGGGGGCTGGTCACTTTCCTGTGTGAAGTGTCTGCTGCGGCGTAGGCGGAACGAAACTTTGCAACGTTTGACAAGTGAAAGGCTTTCCTCTCTGATTTGGTCAAACCCATTGGGTGGCTAATTGATTGGATTCAAATACAAATGTGTTCCGTTCACACTAAAAGCTGATTTTCGTTTCATGAATGACATAGATTTTCTGATTATTAGATACTACTTACTACATTACAGCCGTGTTCTTCAGCTTCAACGATGGATCATATCCTTTTCTTACTTTTGTTTCCTCTTCTTTTCTGTCCCAATCTTCATCCCAATTTTCTGTTTGTTCCCACTCTTCCTCATAGTATTCCTCATCTTCGATACCCGTCATTGCGGTCAAAATCCTCCGGTTCTTTCCTCGGCAACTTCTGATCCTCGACTGGATTTCCCTGCATCAATTTCTCTTCCTTAAGATGAGCTTCGTTGCATTTCAGAGCTTTCTTTTCGTAGAGTACGTTTTCTACGTTTCCTTGTTCACTTTTACAGCGCACATCTTCCTCAGCTTCCGTTGTAAAAGAAGCTACAGGAGCTTCCTGCTTGCAGGGGTCCGGATCTTCTTTCGGCGCATAATTTGCTGTCGCTAACGCTTCTTGCCCAACTTTTACATCTTTAATGTCTGCAGCCTCTTTAAAGTCACCTACTTCAGTGGGATCGTTGATGAGTGGCTTCTTTTCTGGACTTTGGGACTGTTTGATGACGGATTGTCGCGACTGGAACGTACCTAGTTAGCAATTACAACTCTTTAAGATTAGAAGCCCGAGGTTACACAAAGCATTGTGAGCAGTAACCCGAAACTGGATTTGCACTTACGTCTCTTCTGAGCAAATTTCACGATTTTCGACTGATTCGGGCAAGTTGCGTGATGTTGCTCTAGTTCCGGCTTAAAAACTTTGTGCAAAAAATTGTACTTGCACTCTGCGTATTCCACAGACAGCCCTTGCTCTTTTCTTGCCCTTATGTAATAGTTCCGGCACTTTGTCAAGTGGAACATTAACCTAGAGTTACTGAAGATAGATATTAGAAGAAACTAGCAATTATATTTTGTATTATATTGGCACTGTTGTGCTTTGTGAATGCTTTCCAATTTTGGACTTACGTTACTTGATGGGCTTTTTCGTAAGGGCATTGTACTATGACCTCTCCCGGAGCCAATTTGAAACCGTTGGGCAATGACATGACGAAAAATACTTAAGGTGTATTTTAAAGAACAGCTTCGCACAAAAATGTGCGTGGATGACTGAAGAATTTTATGTTCGCAAGGGTTTTTTACTCGTACGTATTCTTTTCGATGTGCAGATCAAGTCAGATTTTTGAAGTCAGCAATAATGAATGCACTAAGACCATATGCTTCGATATTGTTTGCATCCACAAAAGTCTTTAAACCCTACCCAATTCTATTCCTTTGTTGAAAGGATAGACGGAGGATGTCTTTCCAACAACCGAAGGAATATGCACAATTTAAACGTAGCTACAACCTCGTATGTAGATTTCTTTAGCCTCAATGCATGCAAATTAGTGATCTTGCTGATGCTGATTTTCTTGGAAGAAATGAATGTACTTACCGCAATCAAAACAGCATGCAATAAAATAAGCAATGAAGCTCGGCTATCATTTACATCAGCCTCCATAATCGGCAAAGAAGCATAAAATACAAATTGTGCACCAGAATTTTGCTCATCAAATTTGAATGTCTTTACTTCCTTTTTCGGTATCAATTAACAAAACTTTCCAGTTGCCTCCAGATACTGCTAAAGCATGAAGCAAATCATATTATTGGCTACTACACATAATCAGCAATGGCAACAATTCTAGCTGCTATCAACATCAACTACTAGTAACATTAAAGAATAAACAACTACGAATTGAATGTGATGTTCATTCACATTTGGATACACTCGTGATTAACAGGAAATACTTTCAGGTTAGGTAAGAAAAGGGGAGACTTAGAACGTTTTTTAAAGTTGCGTCTGAGTGCAAAAAGGTCTTCTGGAGGACTCAGCTAACAAACCGGGATAACAAGCCTCCTTTCTGATTCTGCTAAGTAATCAAACATGATCAACATCTACGTATTCGTACGACCAAAATATAAAAATTAGCGGGGCAGTCGTAGGAATATAAGGAATACAAAAATCATAAAGCACTATACCAAATAATAATGCTTTTGGGAAGGTCCGGTTGAGGATTACATGATTGTGAAACGACTGGAGGAAGCAATCGGTTGGAGCTCAATTAATTACCACCGCGTGCAAATTGGTAAGAAAAGCGTAAGCCTTGTTTTTGCCCTCACGACAAAGCAACGGATCTAGTAAAGGCGAACTGATATCAGTACCGACATAAACAAAAAATACTGCTGCAAGGTAGCTTAAGCAGCTTGTAAATTACAATTGCAATTCATTGTGAAACACTTTGCTCCTCATACCCATAAGTATCAGCAATTGGCTGTCGTAAAATTCGAGGTTCCGGCTCCATCAGTAATGAACGGCCCACCTAAAACCATAATCATGTAATGCATGAGACTGCGATGCATCATAATTAGAGCCAGGTTTATGTTTTACGTGTACAAAAGTTACCGTAGTCCCATCAAAAATGGTAGACCCCATTGACACAGCTACGTGAAGAATCAGGTACAAGCAAAAGGTCAGGTACGCGGTTCCAAAGATAGCTAACGCTACGTACACATACCAGTCATTCGAGAGAGCGTCGGAGACGTATGACATGACAGAAGTAAATATTTATTCCTATGACTACAGTTGATAGGATAGAGGCAACAACCTTATTGAACCTGCAAAATAATTCAAATAAACTTAAATCGTAGTCTCCTGCGTCATTGGAAGAATCGCTAAACTTGATTGCTCATTTTTTAAGGACTTACAATCCATTTTTAAAATCACCCATTATATTACTAGAGCTGGTCATGGAAATGACTGGTAAAAGGGCAAATGGGAGCTGCAAGGACATCAAGGCGTTCAATAAGTCATTCAATGCCTGTTAAGTCGTTAATATCTTGAAACTTGGCGACTAAAAACGTTGGCAAAATAGCAATTGTCCGAGTCAACAGTACTCTCTTCCAACGTGCCCACCGGAGATCCAAAAATCCCTGCGTATTTTGAATCACAAAAAATTAAACAGTAACATTTTAGTACGTCATTTTGAGTAAAAACGTCGATTAGTTTAGATTTGACAAACCTCCATGACAAACTGACCAGCGTATGTGCCTGTCATTGTGCTGGATTGGCCAGCTGCCAAAATTCCGATAGCCCAAATGTACAGTGCAGCATCTCCAAAACTTACATCCTAAGAAAACTCCACCTTTGTAAATATCTGGATCAACGAGTTCAGTGTTGTTCTGAAAGGCAAAATATTGCTGGTGAAATAACAAATTTAATGCAGTGCCTGGAAACAACAAAAACATGGGGGGATGGGAAACATGGGGAAGCTGATGAAGGATGTAAACAGGAACCCGTTCACCTTTTTCAGTAGAAACATAGGTGTACAAGAGTAAGAAGTTTTAAGTAAATTCATAAACAAGTACAACTCACGACTAACCGGAAAGACATCGCCATGTGAGTGATTCCCACACAGCTGGAGTATATCTTGATTCGTTGCTTGGTACAACCCTTTTGCAAAAACAGCAACTACAAATACGTTGATGATGAACGACACAAATAAGGCAATCGATGCTTCGACGAAGAAGTACAGATTTGCTTCCTTGATCTTGTCAGGCTTTGATCTGTCAATTCCACGGGACTGTAAGAATAAAACAAAACCAAATCAAAATTTTCTCAATCTGCCCTAATAATTTTTGCATAGATGTAAGAGAATGAATCTATACCTTTACTAATGCGGAGTGAAGGTACATGTTATGAGGCATAATTACTGCTCCGACGACTCCAACTGCTTGTGTTAGCACTCGTCTGTCACAATTGCTGCACCATGGAATAAACATACCCGAAAGAACTTTTCCTTGCTCCGGTGCAGCAGTCACATACTGAAAATGATCGAACAGATGAATATTATCTTCACATAAGTCTGATATTCACAAAAAAAACCGGTCAAATAAAAAAGAACTAAAGAAGCATTACCTCAAATCCAAATGAAAGCGCCATAACCGTGATGAGGAGACCAAAGAAGGCTTCCAGCTTTCGCAGACCATACTTATCGAGAAATAAAAACGTAAAAGTGTCTGCTACAGTGATTAAAACTCCACCCCACAAGGGAATCACTACATCAGTGTCATCAATGTATCGTCAAACTATTATTCACTCTCAAATGACCAATGTCTAGAATCCGTAAACTGTTTCACCACTCACGCTTTGTTGGATAATAGATAAAAGGCTATTGCAGTTCCTATGACTTCTTGCATATCAGATCCAATGATGGCAATTTCAATCATTATCCAAAGAACGTAACGTACTAAGGGTGGATATTTTCTATAGCAAGCTTCAGCTAAATGCATACCGCTGACGACACCTAAACGAGCCGACAATCGTTGCATGACGAGCCCAAGAATCGTGGCCCACATTAATACCCATAGGAGCTGCAACGAAATTAGGTAATTAGGAAACTCATTAAAACTCCTAGAATGCGTGTAAAACATTCTTAATAAGCTGCAACATAGTTTGACAAGGGCAACGACTGTCGTACATTATATTGAGCGATCGATCCAGATCTCAAATCCGATTCTATGTTTCCTGGGTCTAGGTATGCTATGCTCATAAGAAACCCTGGTCCAGTGAAAGCCCATAATTTTCGAAAACTGAAACTCTAAAATTACAGAGAAATATCAAACATCATGGACATGATCTTTGTCCTTCATTCTACTACCAGCAGTTCAACCAAGGACAAGTTCCACTCGAGTGAAATAGATTATGCTCCAAACCTTTGTTTCTCCAACATCAGGTATCGGAATAATTTCGTCTGCAAAGTACGCGTCGCCAAAGTCATCGTGCGTTATAGGAGCATCTTGTGTCTCCGTTGGTAATCGATTCTTATCCCTCCTAGTTAGAGCAGATCCTTCTCTGGCTACAGTGTCGCCATTTCCGTATGTTGTTTGCACATCCCCGTAGCTTCCAGGAACATTATTTACGTCTTCATCTTGCGTCTCAGAAGTTTCTTGAACGCCTCTCATGTCTGGCATTTTTGAAAAATTCGGTTCCCAAAACCGTCCTGTCACCTTCACAACCTCCTAAAAACGAAAAAGAGAAAGCCATTAGTAAACTTCTTGCCATAGGGTCACAAGAAATCTCTTGGTGAACGGAACTGTCCAAATACATGCTTGAAAAGTTTTTTACTTACTTTATTGAGCTTTCGGACAAACTAACGATGCATTTCACACAAAACTGTGGATTCTACTTTTAGACTTTGGTGTTCAAAGAGATCGAATCCAGAAGCAATCAGGCCAATTATACACGTCACCTTTCAACAAGGAGTTGCCTCAAGTTAGTAGATTTCGAAACTGTACAATTTGGCACCTAGCTCATTAAATGCACAACGTCTTTCAACTGTTCTATCTGTGATGTAATAATGGAAGAAGAGAGCTGAGTTGTTGACATTACTTAAGCATTAGAGGAAGATCTCAGAACTCTACTACGTTTGTCACTACACCCTAAAATTTTATCATTCCGCGTCGCCCAGACTCTTCAGTTTCAGTATCAGTTATGCAATTACATGACTGGAGCACGTTAAACACTACAGCTGATGTGCATGGTGCAGCTGTCACGTGCAGCCAATCCAGTATCCTCTCGTTTGTGAAAATTAAGTGATGTTAAGCGTTAAAAACTTGTAAGCAGGAATTTGGATCACGAAATTCATAGCTCTGATTTTGATCGAAATTATTAAAATTAAAATTTAGTCTAAATTTACGGTTACATGAGTATTTCACAATATAATTTAACAGCACCTTTCACTATATATATCGAGATCTAAAGCGAATACACACGCAGTGATGAAAATGTAAAAAAACAGCAACAAACTTTGTATTCCGCGCTCCTCAAAGGTAAACTGAAAGTAAACGAAGACTCTCGCCCAACGTGCGAAACAAAGACATACGTTAATGCAAAATTTTAAAATTTCGCAAGGTTTCGTTTTCCTAGTTCTTGAATGACAAAAAACGACATAGCTTGAAACGTAGTATAAAGAAATCTTACGTGGTGAACCGCTACAAAATCCTTTCGAGAAGTTGCATATGCTCATGAAGCTGTGCACTGTATTTGATAACTGGGTATCCTTTCAACGTTTTCACTGGAAGAGAGGAAGGTGAAATGAAATTAGTGCAACTACCTGCAAATGGAATTTTTTCGCTAGCTTCGGCCAGTGATGCCCACTTATAGTCAAAAGTTAATGTAATTAGAACCGAATGAATAATCAGGAAGAAAGACTGATGAGAAGGAGCATAACTAGACTCTTGCCATTTAGAAGTGGCACAATACCTTTATAGAATCTGTAATGATACAAAAGCAGAATCTGACGAACCTCTAATCTCCAAAGGAACACAGACAGCAGTTGCTTCAGAGAGTCTAGAGTTGATTTGACTCGAATGTGTGAGTACGGACGACTAGCTATCTATGTTTAGTTTCGATTAGTCAGCTAATAGAGCTTTTGCACTTCCTGTAGTATCCGGTGTCCAGCACTTTATTCCGAAAGGAAAAATGGGAAACACTCAATTGAATTGCTGAACCAGCAGAGAAAAATTGAAATTAGCAAGTTTTTAATTGAAGCTTGCATCAGTGCGAAAGTTGAATGGATAGGCTGGGCTCTCTTTTTCCGTTGATGGAATAAGATCTACAGTTGCTATTTTAAAATTAACATCACTACATAATCAGGCAAGGAAAGTTAAGCACTACGAGTGGGTGGTTTCTTGCAATTTTCAACCCCTCGGTGTTTCTGAGTTCGACATGAATAGCATGTTAGATTATTAGGACATGCTAAGTTTGAAACTGGGGAGCCGACTATTCCAAAGAATAGTTTTGCGATAAAGTTGGTGACGTGAGAAAAGCATTCATATTCAGCTGTTATTGCAGTAACCCAGTCTGGTACCCCAGTTTATTGAAAGAAAAAGAATAATGGATTGAGTCAGCTGCTAATTTGAGTCGGTTTAGGCTCGGAAAAGTCCGTTTGAATGAGTATTAAATCCAAAGCTATCAGAACATCCAGCTTTTACGATCTTATATGAACAATAACTATGAGCAAAACGCATGCATGCACATTACATTTAAAATTGCTGGGACCTCCGACGTTCTTTGATTTTTTTTAAAGAATAATTTCAACAATCAACAAACTGCATGCATGGAACGGCTATGGAGTCGGATTCTAACATCTAGTCTGACAACAGCACAACAACAATGTGATCAATTGCCGGAGTGTTGCGATGAAATACTTTTTATATTGGCGATTTGACCTACGAGGATTTTCCTCATCTGCATCTGTAAGAGAGGTAGTGCCATGCTATCTCCAACGGATAAGCTGAATCTCACATCTCTGTATATAAATTATCCTTTCCTGCTTCTGTCGCAGCTTGATTTCGCATACAAGCTGTAGGGTTGAATGGCTGATCGCCCCAAAACGCAGGAAGTATTGCACCGGCTTTGGATAAAGTGACAGGGCAGAGGCCTACTGCACCACCCAAAGTTCTTTCCATGCATAACATGCCTGTCCATTTTCCCCTCCCTTGATACACCTGCAAAAGGACGCAAAATGATTTCAGCTGATGAGAATTGGCATGGTATCCTACAGGACGAAAAAATCTTTTGTCATCTGGTTCTACGGGAGCAAGAGCAAGTATGCAACTTTCAAAGCCTTTGTCCTCCGTGTCTCCTGCATTTCTGTCATCACATCAAGCGGCCCCAGTGATTGTCAGCCGAGTCGCCGGAATCAATTTACGCATTACGTAAAATTCTGGCCGGTATAATTTACAAAAGGAATGGGGAAGTTCTCTGCATGTAATAGCTGCAAGTTGCAAGAGAAACGCATCGTCTCCTTTGCTTCTTGAGCATCTGTGGTGATTTCTGGCTGTTATTTTTTCGTCCTTACCGGCTAGAGGTATTGTGGTAAATGTTACTCGACGCCGCATGTCAAAACTTTTTAGACTCACAGCTTGCGGTTTAACACATTGTGTGTAAAATGAGAAATGAAATGGTACGGTAAGGCGGGCGGGGGAAGTTGAGATCAAAAATTTGCTGCAAGGGAAAAGAAGGGTCTTTTGAGCTCACAAACACTCTTTCGTCCATCTCTTATCAGGCAGCTCTCTTCTTCATCCAATTCTGCTAGGTGAGTACAGAAACAGAGGCTCATTCAGGATTCATTTCCCTCCTAGAAGCTTAGGGAGAAGGACCATCTGCGTTTGAGTTGAGTGCCGTGTCCTGCCAGATGTGAGCTGTGAGTGTGTTCAGTTAATTACCTGAAAGTCTGAACGACCGTTAATTTGTCCTCTGTTAGTTTCCCTCGGAAACCAAATTTCTCCCGTTACCCAGTATAATTCGTCGTTACTATTGACAACAGGAAGGCGGTATTAACAAGTAAGTACAACTGGTCATGCGTTATTCATTTAGTTATAATTTGTGTCTGTCTCGATAATTTGCCTCGTAGTGACAAGTTGGACGCGTTTGCAACAATTCGCGACATTATTCCTGCAGTGCTTGTCATCTTCTTTCCTAAAAAAATTATTATTAGCAGTGCATTATTCAAGGTACTTGTCAATGTCAACTAAGCTTTAAAATTGATTACTTATTCCTTTGTTGAGACGGTTTCTCGCTTAATAATGAGTACGAACTGAAGGCGCTTCTTCGCCGGTACATGTGTTTTGATGACGGTGCGGCACGGCGTCACTTGCGACGGCGTGGAAGGAGAGTGAAATATGCATTTGACGAGATGGTGCTTAACATTAACGCAGATAGCCTGCAGTGGTGAACTGTCCGTAGAGCCGACCAGCGAATGGGTTCGATTAAGCTTGCAATCTTGTTACTCGATAAGATCTTTGGTTTAGTCAGTTCATTGCCATGAATCTATCAAATGTCAGGGCCAAATTGCCACGACTTTGCACCAGCACAATTCGGCGCTGCAGTTAAATTCAGTCCCACGTGTACCAGTCAGAATGGCAGCCAAAATCTCATTTTCATCTTCCGTTCTTTACGCCAATTCAACTCTTACTTACTAGGCTGTAGACTAATGCTACGTGCACAGATTACCAGGAGTTAACCAGAAAGATATAAGCAGAAAGATGACGGAGACCTCTAGCTTGGCGGGGTATTTTACCGTGAATTTCAGTCTTTTGAGAAATGCAACCTCCTACGTTTTCCACACACTGATTCTGATTCAGGCCTTCGTACTTCGGTTGATATTGTTGTCATTTGGATGAGCNTTCGTACTTCGGTTGATATTGTTGTCATTTGGATGAGCATGAGTGCTTCAGAACAGAAGCTGATCATGTCAGAAATGTTCCTTTGTCCATGTTATGAAAAATTTGTAGAACTTGCTCACGAAGTGAATCGGAGTAGAATGCCCAGGTAGTTTGCAAATTAAGAGGTGATGTTCATCTCGTGCTTGGCGCTACATATTGGGTACGTAGCTGCCGTAGGGAACAAGACAAAGGCTAATTGCTGTAAAAGACATAATCGTCTCGCTAAATAGCCTGATGGACGGATAAAGGAGTTCGGGCATAGTTTTTGAGCGCACTACATACGTATGTTGGCTTGCGAAAAGAGTGAACTGAAGGGTGCACACTGTAGGTAAGAAGTTTGTGAGATACCTGTGAGAGATTTGCGACTCGGATAAGTGCGATAAGGAGATGCGTGATAGGCTAACATGACACAGAGCTAAGCCTAGAACATTGGTTCCTGCACGTAATCTTTGTCATGTCATGAGTTAAACCTTACAGCGGAGCAGAGAGATGATGTTGCTCTTGGCTTTGTAAAAATTTCCTGTGTGTATACCTGGTGTAATTTTCGAGTCGGATATTTTCCTCAAGATTGTAGAGGAACAAGTGCAAATTGTCATGTATTATTGAAGTGCACATCGGCTGAGCTGAGTGGCTGAGAGTGCTGTCAATTTGGTAAATATTATTTGTCTGCACATGCAGTTACAAAGTTATCATTACAAAGGCTGAGGTTTGCTGTTACTTTAATGCATTGTGTTGAAAAGTTGTGAAGTTGTGCCACACATTGTAAGGACAGAGAAGGTATTGCAGTTGCTGTTGCTAGAGATGACTTAGTGTTCTTGGACCAGACTGGAATTTCATTAATTGTCACTGTCACCAACCGGAGACCAAAAGCCAGAAATGCCAAATGCGATTATTGTCAATCGTGTCATTACCCTGTATGAGTGGGTTCATCATGAAGCCTCACGTCAGTATGATTGACGCATGTGGATAACTTGTCCTCGCCTCGAGCATAGCACCGGGTCGTATTTATGTCGTTACTCAGGAGCACACCTGCACTGATTTTCGTTCCAACTTGAGGTGATGATACACAATGGAATGATTACAGAATAGTGCAGTTCTCTGCACAACCTCAATTCGTGTTAGTCATCATCTCTGCTTCGTATTTCGGTTCAGTCAAAGGCGACCATGTTTGTAGCTTTGGTACGGTGATTGTTCTCGTGCTATTTTGCAGAATTAGAGCGCTTTATATAATGCAGTTTACTGCTTTGGTGACAAATTGGCAGAATTTATTCAAGGACACGTAGAGAGTATGCAGCGCTTGTGATCTTCATGGCACTTTTATCAAGGTTAGTGCTTGGTTTGAAGGAGATCGGGTTTGAAAGATCACAACAGGTTTTGGAACCCATTCCAGCGGTTTGCGATCTCTTAACCTTGTATTGATACTGAAAGCATTGTACGACTGGCTCACATTAAAACGCAAAAGGTCTTTGGTTACATGTCAACCTCGATAGGATTTAGCATACCAGTTACGATAATATGGTGCATGAAGTAACCCACGTATGATCGTGATATCGTGCATCTGCGCAAAAATTTAGCAGGAGAATGTCACATGACTCATCAAACTTTGACATCGGCATGGCTCGTGACCCGAAAGATATCTTATGAGCTAAGCTATGCTATAAATGAAAGCTAAGAATCCTGTTAGCGATTGCAACATTGAGGCCATATGTCATGCTGCTTGGGATGCATCCACACCTGACCTCGAGTACATGTAGCGACTGAAATAGCTGAATCAAAACTACAGACATGGAATAAAATTTCAGACAAAGATTTCAGCATTAGGGCTGGAATTGTGAGTGCATCCCTCAATTTTGCGGATTCATCTTCATAGGATGATAGTCAGAGTTTAATTTTCCAGAATCAGACATATGCGAGCAACACTGAGGATTTTGAAAGCTAATTCAAGCAAAAGCTGTCCAGTATCCAATATACATTGATGAAGTGATGAGAGCATGGCCTAATTTAACCTTTATTGGAGCAAGGAGCGTGGCAAAATTGTAAATTCATCAAGCGAATTCATGCATGTCGGCAAATCTGTAGTCACCATATAGCCTGGTTTCAAATAACTTTTAGGGTACGGCTCAATGGGTGTTGTTCGCAGTCCTGCATCGTAAATCCTACACGTGAGGAGCACTTCAGCGCGGTAACGTCAATAACATATACAGAGGATGTTCTAAAGCGTTTAGATCCCGTTTCAATTACTTCCTCATTTTTCATTGACTTCTCTCACCGACATTATGGTTTACAAACAGGTGCTGCTTTGCTGTGCAAAGGAAACGAATGCAACGCTTTTTGCCATCATACCAGGCAACTCCTAGAACCTTTCTCGCATTAGCTTCGAACAGGTAATAGGTTGGAACAGGTTGAGGAAGAGCACACCGCTTTGCTTGTTACACCTGATTAATTAACAAGCCAGGATCATAAATCTTGATTGCAGTATCCGCTGTTTCAGTCCTTGTTTTTGCAACTGCAAGCAATAATGCAACAAGACATAGGACAGCGCTGCTGTGATTTACGTTCCCGATGGAGCATTTGCTCCTGAATCGGACTTTCACAGCCGTTATCAGAGAGGGAAACTTTGAGCATTAGATTGCTCAGAAGCTCGTGTATCGACTCCGAGTCGCGACAATTGCAGAGGATATGGCAAATTAGCTCACGTTATCATAACCAACTTCCACACGGCTAAGTCTTCCCGCACGGAGAAGAACTCCACGCCGGATTTTTTCGCCTACTATTGTTTATGCGTGCGACAGGCAGGATATTCAATATCCTTATTAGGAGGAGGACCAAAACATAGTTGCCTCCACAATTTCATGGACATTAGTACTGGGATCCTTTATCCTTAAGAAGGATGAACAGGGGCGACACATTGCCAGGAATGTAAGGAGGGGTTTCACTTGGTTTCCTTCCAGCCGCGTTGAAGGAGACGTTACGCATATTGCGTTGGAAGTAAAGTATTGCGTAAAAGTTTTAGGGGTGGTGCTACGAAGAAGAAAACGGTACTTTTTTGAATTGCTGAAATTTTTCTGAAATTAGAAGTGACATGCCTCTGCCATCAATTACATCAGTTGTATACCCGTTCATAAAGATTGTGAGGCAAGAGCCTGTTTGACGTTTCTGCCAGCAATTTACACGATCCTCCAAGTTGGACGACCAAAATTGTGCAGTCTCCGGCACGAGTGCGACGCTTAAGTTAATTAACACCCGGAGAATTAGGTAGTTGAAGCGTTTCACGGTTGTCATGCCTGCCTGTCTCGGTTGAAGTAAGGATGGATGCAGATAGTGTATTTGATGGTGGCTGGAAAAATGTTGTTGCACATGCACATGAGCTTTGTTAACTCTCTTTACTGCAGCTGGGTATCCCGTGATAAAGTTCACCTGTCAGTCAGGAAACCCCATCCGCTGTTAACATTGACTTAAGGGAATCCTTTTACGAGCTGTGGGCTGAACAAACTTGTGCTTTTTGACAGTGCAAGTAGTAAACTTGTTCCTTTTACGGTCTAAATTCACAAACTACTCCCTCAACAAGAGAAATGAGTTGTTCGAGATGAAGCAGACATGCCTTTCGAACAAAATTTCACCGATTTCGTAAACAAGGAGCGATCAGCGATCTGCAGTGACAGCACTGCCATTGTGCTCAGTCAGCGCTCTGTTTTCGTTAATGTCGGCAAATTCTTTTGATATCCTGCTCCCAGACTACGCTGTCTGTGGCCATGCTGTAACAGAGGTAGTCTTTTACCACCGGAAGTTCAATCAAGAATACTGGCATCTTCACGCCTAAAGCATAATTGCTTCAAATGAACACAAACACAGCCGGGTAAGCGCGGGTAATCAGCTGCCTAACCGGCTCCGAAACGTTTCAGTCGGTACATTTCCTACGTCGTTGGCGTTGGTTTCAATAATGCGCATAATAGGACGGGATCCCAGCTATACGAATGGTGCAGGAGAGAAAGCTAACCACGCAATACGGAAGAAAGACCGTCATATTGTTACATATTCGCGGATATGAAGCGTGAATGCAGGAGGGGAAAGCGGGTGCAGATACCCGGAGTGGGTTCCTCCGTCTTGGGCCGGGTCGTGCGCATTGCGAAATCCGACTGAACGCAGGCTGCAAACTATTGACCCATCATAGCCCCATGGTGGAGACAGACGTACTGTAGAACTAGGAAAAGAGAGCCCGTATCTATAAGTATTTCAATGTTAGTGACTCATCTTGCTAGAGATGCAGAGAGTCTGAGAGATTTCCACTGCTTCAGTTGGAGACTGCAGTTTCTAGACTTGCACTTTTAGTCAATCACACTTCTACTCACAGTCTTTTTATTTGTGCCATAATCAAGCCGTGTCTTCCTTGTGAATAAGATTGACCTCTGTTCGTATCCTCTCGTTCATTATCCCATCTAGTCAAATCTTCCTACTCCAACCTGTAGTATTACTCAAGACTGTTAATTGTGTTATTTAGCGTCGCTGAATCTTCAAACTAAGTCTGAGGCTGAGAGTATATGACCAAATTGCACAACAATACACATTTTTCACCTTCACTGATCCTTCATCTGTTTACAGACATAAAACAGGATGGCGTCTAAGACAAGTGCTAATCCGGTAAAGAAAGTACCCATTCATCTCCAGGTAAGATGAGCAATTTTGATTAAACTTTGTATAACTTTTAGTCGCTCCAGTACATGCTTCTAAATGTGCTGTCGTAGTCGGCTCGCCTGTCATAAGAATATTCATAAAAACAAGAACCCGTCAGCATAAGAAAATCCCGCACAGCAAGAGAAAATGCATAGTGAACAAGTTTATTTTTCCCTTCAGCTCATTTTTTTCTGACAGAAAAAATTGGCAAACCTGCCAAAAAAATCTTTAGCACGCACCGTATTCTGTGCCGCAAATAAATGCGTATTAACATTGCCTCTCGAATCATCCAAGTGTGTACGGAATTAGGATGCGTCGCCAGGATTTCCTCGAACGTGTTTAATATTTGGGACATTGTACGCTAAATTGGTTGCACACAGAGGATTTGACATCCTCTTTCTGTTAAGCTTTTTACCATTTCCATTCCAATGAGCGGTCACGCCTTTAGAAAATCTGATCGAATTTACTGGCAAGAATAGAATGTCAACTTGCACTGGACAAAAGCTAGCGATTAATCTGGGGTATCTGCAGACGATGGCATCGCAAACCTTGCAAAGACCGTGGCAAACGTTAGTAAACTGCAGTTGGGAGCAACTTATGCAAATCCGATTCCAAAAAAGTAAAGTCAATGCCATAGTTGTGAGGTTATAGCGTTATGAGATATTTGCAAGTCCTGATTCTGTGTTTAGTGAGTACTTTGCAAGAGTACAATTAGCTTTCTCGTCATGAATTTTAACAGAGGCCCTTTTTTGGACAAGAGAGTGTGACTGTGAAATTTACATGTACTAACGTTTCCAAGGCTGATAGACTTTTAATCTCGGGGGCTGATTGCAATAGTTTAAGAAACATGTAGTAGAAGAGCATAAAAAATATTTACGCATGAATATTATTGTTATGTTGACAGAGCTCCCAAAACCGGCTATTGATTAAGGGTGGAAAAATAGTCAACGCTGATGGAATGAGCGATGGTGACGTTTTCATTGAGGATGGGTGCATTAAGTAAGTCTTGAGCCGTGCAATTGCCTGTTAAAAAACAAAGAGTAGTTGAAAGTCATGCTCCCCACAAGCTTTGAAACTTTTACCAGCCGTCCTATATGTGAGTGCTGATACTTTGACGTTATTGCAGAGAAATCGGGAAGAATCTCATCATTCCAGGCGGAACTCGAACAATTGACGCCCGGGGAAAATATTTACTTCCAGGTGCGAAAACAATTTTCTTAAATTGGTACTGTGGAATAATTTGATTTCTCTCATGGTGTTCCATCAATTGGTCCGGAATATGCTTCCTTTTCCATTCTTAATGCCTTCATAAATACCATGACCGATATGGTATGCACTCAACTCGCGTGTTGGTATATACAGTAGCACAATGAAAAAATTTCCATGAGCCAACCTGCTGGTATGTTAGGAAGCTTTCATTCAGTAAAATCGATGAGGCAGTCTTGTCTACCTGGTGAAAGTGGCTGGATGATAAATATTCTCTATACAGTTGTTTACTTTCTTTCGATGCTAACAATCGCCTTCTCATGCTTCCATTTATAAACGGGAAGAAATTCAAATGACTGAAAATGTTGCAGTGCACGGGAGAATGGAAGAGATGGAAAAGTTTATAGAAGCAATGAGAGGTAACTGTATTTGGTACGGTGTTCGCTATTTGCAGGGGGTATCGACACTCACGTGCACCTGCAGATGCCGTTCATGGGAACGAAAAGTGTGGATGATTTTTACTCCGGAACAAAGGCTGCCATCGCAGGAGCGACCACAATGATAAGTAAGAAAATGGAAGTTTTCAAAGGAATGTTCCCTTGGTTTGTACAAGGCGCTATGTATTCAATGACTGAAACCATGTTTGTCTGACTGGCGGAAGACACGAAGGACAATGAGTTTGTTGTCTTGAAGAATAATGAGGGAGGAAATGATGTTTTTTGCTCCGGATTTTTCAGTGGACTTTGTCATTCCGGATAAAGGAGAGTCTCCTTTGGAGGCGTACCACAAGTGGCGGTCCTGGGCTGAAGAACAAGTTTGCTGTGACTACTCACTTCACGTGGCCATCACCTGGTGGTCGGATAAGGTATGATATTTGAATCAACCGCAATCACTACCGTCTAAATAAATTCGTCTATAAGTTTTTCTCACTACGGGATTCGGATTTTACTCTTAATTCACCGTCAAATGAAAGTAATGAGTTGCAATAATGCTTTGTATTACGTGTCTAGGTCAAGAATGATATGGAGGTTCTTGTTCGCGATCATGGAGTGAACTCCTTCAAAGTGTTCATGGCATACAGGGATTCTTTCATGCTGAGAGACAATGAGATTTTGGCTGTGATGGAACAAGCGAAGAAATTAGGTGCCATTGTTCAGGTACACGCTGAGAATGGTGACATCATCGCTGAGGTGAGTACCTCTCCGTCCGTCTACGTTGTAACCGTTTCCTAAGAATCAGGATTGTATGTGTGAGAAAGCATTCTCAAAAGAGAGATTAAAGCGAGGCTTGTGATGAATGAACAGAATTGTAAAAAAGTCGCTGCCGCTGGAATTACCGGTCCAGAGGGGCATGAATTGTCTCGCCCTGAAGAGGTTGAAGCAGAAGCTACTTTTAGGGCTTGCACTCTCGCGAATCAAGCCAATTGCCCCTTGTACGTCGTCCACGTCATGAGTAAGAGTGCTGCTAATGTTGTCATGGAGAAACGACAACAAGGAAACGTTGTTTTCGGTGAACCTATCGCTGCTAGCCTTGGAACTGACGGTACTAACTACTGGCACAAGTGCTGGAGACACGCCGCTGCACATATCCTTAGTCCGCCACTACGACCGGATCCAACAACTCCAGGCTACTTGATGGATTTACTTGCTAGGTAACGATCGGCTTTCAATGTCCCGTTACATTGCTTTTAATATGTCACAGGCTTTGTAATCGTTATAAATTATAGGGATGACCTCCAACTTACCGGAAGTGACAACTGTACTTTCACCAGCGAGCAAAAGAAAATGGGCAAAGACGATTTCTCCAAGATCCCTAACGGTGTGAACGGACTAGAAGACCGTATGTCAGTGATATGGGAGA
>VRMD01000186.1:0-35699 GCA_009872375.1 Sminthurides bifidus
AGGACGGAGGAGATGAAAAAGTGCATGGGAGAAAAATCGTACTCGGCTTACAGAATTTTCAAAGCTGAGAACATGTGTAGTCTGACATTTAAGCGTTATTACAAAAGAACATGTCCTGTCGTGTACTAAGAGGGAATGAATAACATCACGTCATGAGCAAAGAGGGAAAGCATAGGTGAGGGCTCATGGCGAGAGTTTGTACAGGAGCTTTTCATGTGTTTAGTAGTGGTGCTTGCTGGGGATGTGGATTTGTTTTGTGTGTACTGTGGTATGCAAACAGAAAGTTGACATTTTGATCACGCCAGATGTTGATGTTTAGACACTGGTTGGTATATTCGGAATCAGCTGCGGACGATAAAAAGCGTTGAGATGCTGGATTACTTCCGTTAGCAAATTGTCAAGCATGGCAGCATAGCTAGTACTGAAGAAACTGAAACGTTTTAGAAGTCACGAATGCAGGTGGTTCTTCGTCAGTGAAAAAGCAGATGAGTGTGAACCAAAGGTTTTCCTCACCCAGGTAATGATCACTACTGGGGCTGGGAGAGTAATATCTGCCTGGAGGATTTTGGAACGGAATGTTGTAAAGAAGTTGAAAAAAGGCTATCACAGACACTTGGACGGACAAAGTTTGTGCGAGATTAGCTTGTCATCGCTGACATGGGCCTGTCACGTCCACCTGCAGTGGAAATCACTCGGAAAGTCGTACGAGTACATGAAAGGCGGAGAATATTGGCAAAAGTTTCGGAGAGATTGTTTCTCTGTGCAGACGATCAAGTTATTTTCTCGGGCTGGAAGTGAGCGGAGAATTTAACTAACTGGTAATGAATTGATGACTCCTTTGACCTTTTCTCGAGCAGTGGTAGAATTGGATGGTAGTGCGAGCTTTGATCTCGTAAGTTTGCTCACATGACGTCGGTTTGTTGCTCAGGCGTGGCCTGCTGGAGGTTCCCTTTTATCTGTGCATTTGTCATGTGTTTCGGAAATGATCGCTATACCTGACAGGAGTTTTTATTTACGGCATTTACTATGTTGCAGATGACCGCGACAGATCCAGTACGGTTATAAAAAATGTCCGAGAATTAAGTGCCGCCCAGCGTAAGCATCTGGCTTTAGTGTTTTGCCAGGTTGATAGGTGAATGTCACCTGGTTGTGAAACTGTCGTGCGTGCTTGGTTGCGAGGAAAGTGGTGGTTCTTCGAAGGGGGATTGCTCGTTCAGCTTGTTGCATGAAGGGCTTTATAATGTGGCTTCGCTTGGTGCGTGCCAAATTTTTTAACGCCACACTATACGGCATAACGGCAATAAGCAATTTTCTCGTGGACGGGTTCCAAGCCTAAAGTTAGCCTACACCTTTGTACACACGACAGAAGTAAGTGCTCGGTGTGGTGGCGGCTGTAGGGGGAGGATTGTGGCTGTTTCGCAATCAGCACTAGACATTCAAGCTCGGAATGTTTTTGCTTTGGCAGGGGAGCTGGGTCATAAATCCTGGTCTGCAAATTAGTACTGCTTTATTTCCTTCCCGATCTGTGTAGAACTACACTAAATGTGGCTATTATTTCCAGCCCAGGATGCGAGTAAGCTCCGTTGTTTATGTCACTTGAAGAAAATTTGAGCGTTATGGGCTTGTAGGAGCATAATAATTTTCCTTGAAACATAAGTAGTTGCATGCAATTTTGCAAGGGTTGATGAATGGCACGGCTGGGCTGAGAGTACTACTTCCTGCCATTTATACCTCCCTGAATGGGCCAAATGACCCTTGGAGAGCTGCTTTTGCTGTGAGCTAAGCTTGTAGCCAGCTTATATAGGAGGTGCAAATAATAAATGGTGAAAAAATTATACGTGTTGGAAAAATAGTACGTTATTAAAAATTAATGCGCAAACTGCTGGTTCCCTCGACCCTCCTTGCGGGAGTGGGATTGCAGTATGTGCACATGGAGCTAATTAAATTTTAAATAAATAACACAGCGCTCTCAGAACCGATCAGCATAAATATCGCACACTTGTAAAATTGCCTATTAAAGAGGAATTCAATTAGCGAAATTGGAACTGAAGGCAGAATAATGGTCATGAGCGAGGACCTGAGAGGATGGTGATATATGTATCTTTTGCGGATTGCATTTGTAGTACTCAGTGGTGTGTATACATCATCCTGTATCATATTTACAACTACAAGGCTCGCAAAGCTCAGCTGCAGACTCTTCGGCAAAAGATTTGGTATTGTGGCAAAATGGTAAATCAAAAGTCTTTCCTGCTGGCTTGTGTCATAATGGGTTGGGCTTTTTGCGTTGGGATGTGAGTTGTGCATTAGTGCTGGGAAAAACAGTAGTGGCTGTTAGATTTGTACGGTGGTCGTGGTCGTAGTGGTGTGGTAGTAGGAGTGCGCGAGCCATTTAGAGATCGTTTATACCTCGTAATGCAGGAAAGCATTAACCTCGTCGTGTACGTAGATTATCTGCCGTTTGGTTCAGACATAATGGGTTATTAATCATGCCAAAAAAACAATGCCATTATGTCGTGGTTTTTTTCCTGCTTCTTCAGTTGCAATGGAACATGTGGATTGACCGAGTAAAAGTGTTTTAAGGGGTTGTCTCTCTATCCTTGTTCAGCTTTGTCCGAAGGAATTGTCAGTTTCGGTTCAAGACATAGCAGGGACCAAGATTTCTGTAACCGTACATGTTTGACATATTGCAAGGAACAGTCAGTGAAAAAATAACGACTTTCAACTGCTGTAACTGGCTGCTGTACTAGGCCCCTCTATGTTTGGGATGTAGGTTGTTTGATACTGTCAATATATTGGTACTCAGAAGCTGAAGAGTCAAAGGGTAAGATTTGCTTGGAGCCATGATTATGAAACCGGAGAAACTTTAGTTGGTTCGGTAATTGGTAAGTTGCATAAGTGAGCGATGGCCAATGATTCAATGGCAATTTAGTTGATATAGAAGGCTGAGATGTTTGGGAATTGAAATCCGGCTGGTGCCATATGGCTGGCATCCTAGGAAGAGGAGATTGAAATTTGTTGTAAATGCAAATGAGACGCCTCTCTTTGTTCATTGTTTACTTAATTTGTGTGGAGGCGTGCGTGTGGAGTGACTCTAATTATTCACGACTGTAGTGAATCCACCGGCTCAAGTTCACGTTCAGGGTGCACACCTGTACAGGTAATTGCAATTTGGATAATGAGCCTGATCAAATTATAATTTGTTTTGTTTTGAAAACTCGAGACTACCTGTCAGGAGCAGTCATGTTGGAGTCATTTCCCTTTGCTGACGCTGACCCAGTGAGTCATGTTTTTAGAGTCACAGGGGACATAAGATTTGTTAACAGGCTTGTTGGAAGTAAGCATGTGTGTTCTCGGTGGACAATTTAATAATTGCATGTGAATGCTCAGTCTGCGAGGATTGGAGTGTTCAAGGGATGAAACTAGGTTCTAATTCCTGCATGGTTGTTTCGAGAGTATGTTTCTAAATTAGTTGATAAAAGTGAGGGCTGTTTGGAGCAGCACTTGTTTGTTTCCTTTTACCTCAGTGTTGATAAACAAATTCAAGTCGGTGTTGAAATTATTAATTTGCGTGCATGTTTCTCTGGCTTCGGACTCGGAAGTGTGGGTTGCTGGTGCAGAAAGTGGCGATGAAGGCGCGTGGTTTCGTCACATGCGTGAATGCGCCTGATGAACGACACATGGGAATAGACTTAGAGAGAGAGAGAGAGAGAGAGAAAGAGCAGGGAGGTTTGCAGAGGTAAGCCAGTGGAGTTGTGAGGCTGTGAGAGTCGTAGATGAGATGCATGACAACAGAACTAACGATCTTGCTAACGCACGGCACGGTTTGAAATTTCGGAGTAGGCTGGCTACGTCTGCTGTCACGGCTGTAGGAGATCATTAGCCTAGAATTAGAAGCACTTTTCTTAAGGACGCTCTTCAGCTAAATCCTGCCTGGCTAGCATCCCTAACCAATGCACTGTTACAGTTGGAGCCGGGTCGGCTGTCTGCTCGCTGGCTCGGCGTGGAGGAAAATCTAGACTCGCAAAGCCTTGGCATGCGAGAGATGCTTGTCCGTACGAAATGAAGAATAAATCTACAGCGGTACGTGCACAGAAGCTAAATCGGATTAGCCTCGTGTGGTAGCAACCAACTGCGGTTTTTACTCTGAGAAAGCCACTGAAGAAAGATTCCTCTGCCGACTTTAATCATCAGAGACATGGAGAACTGGCTAAATTGTCGGCTTTTGCTGGAAGAACCGGAAATTGTTTCGAATTCTAAAATCTGCGAAGGATTCTCCATTCCCGCCGAATAGACAAGCTACTGCAGCTTTGCGAAAGGATGGGCGCGTAGGAGGTAGCGACTGAGAGTTTAAGTTAATAGCAGGCCAATAATTACTTGTAGGCTGTGGAAAAACTCATGTCCTGAATGTAACACGAGGTATGAGCATGAGCCAAACGGAAAAATTAATATTGGCAACTACATGAGCACTCAAGTTTTGAGATTTGTTTGCTGAGCTGAGTATTATTGAATGGAGGCCAGTGCCTAGTGGTGTATCGGTGTGGGAAAAATATGGGCAAGGATTCGATACGAATTTTTCGGACACGACGTGCTTTTATGGTTGTGTATAGCTTGTGTTTCCCTATTTCTTTCGTATGGATCTAATTGCCCAGGACGAGAAATTGCATGGAGGCGAAAAGACGAGATTTCTTTTGCGAACTTTCATCGGTGGCCGGGAAATATGACTTTGGCGAGGAGGAATCCGGGAGCGAGGATGGCACTCTCCTTTCCCTTTTAGCCGCCTGATTCCTTTCATGCATTTCCTCCTGGCCGCCGTTCGTTAACTGGGTTTTGCGCTCGCGGAAGACACTTACTCGACAAATTGGCAATAAGGGAGATGGTAAAATTGCAACTTTCTCCACTTTTTCCGTCGTCTCGCCTGGCATGTGTAGGAATTATGGTGTGTATCGTTTCCTTCCGAGTAGCTCGATGGAGGAGGAGGAGGAGGATGAAGAATAGAGGGAGAGCAGAGTTTGCTTTCACTATGGTGAAAGTCGCGCTTCTCTCCTGTGTGAAGCGAAGCTGGAGCGGAGTTGGAGGATTTGCGTTATCATAATCTTTTTCTATGCATTATTAAATTGCAGAGTACATTCCCTATCTTAAACCAATTAGCAGGAACAAGGAAAAGGAAGAGCGGAACACCTAAATTCGCTGGCCTACATCCGGATAGGGGGTAGTAAAATACGAGCGGAAAAAATAAAGCGTTCCGTACGTTTTACAACCTGGGATTACTGTATACTTTATAATATTTCTGACAACGTAATTACACCGCATGCTCAAATTGACTTTCTCTCCCGCCTTATGCTCCCAGCAATTTACTTTTGGACAGGTATGAATACCCAGTATAATATTTCTTCCAGCCTGAAGGGAATATGCCCCACAACTCTATGGTGCTTCTTCGTGAGGGAGTACAGCTCTATATAATCCATTTGAAACTTCCTCCGGTAAATACAGTGATAGCGTTGTGATGTGATGCTGGTAGCACTCTGGTATATGTAGGCTCTGTAAGTTGTACATTGTGAAAGCCTTCAACTTGATCCTTGAGGCATTGTTGGAAGGTGAATCTCTATGATGACTTGCACGTAAGCCATTTGCAAGTCCTGGTTAGTATGTGTGATAATACTTGGATATTGTGCTGTCTGCCTCGCTCGTAATCGAGTTATGCATCAATGAAGTAAAGTTATTTAGAAGGGAGGAGGATGAGGAGAATGTATGAGGGAGGAAGATGATCTTGATTAGAATTTGGCGTTGTCAGAAACCTGATAGGCAGTAAACAAGGAGGAAATAAGGAGAATCAGAATTTGCAATCGCCTCTTGCAGCGTGTTAAAGCGCCATTTCTGCGGATAAAACAAAGAGGAGGTCGGAAAACACGCGTGGTTATAACGTGTAGGATTCCATGTCTGAGAGAGATTGGGAGATTGGAAGCATCAGGAATGGTAATTTAATGATGTGAGATTCTTGAAATTCCATGAATCTCATTGAACCAGTATGTTAAATGTGCCTCCGCCTGGAATAATTTCCAGTCTCATTCTCATCATGTGTCATCGTTATCGTATCGTTCATTAGGTAGCGAAAGCAATAGGACTTTAGTGCAAACATTTGCTGGCGTCTCGTCACCCGGAGAAATCCATCGAGAAACGTGTAGCAGAGAGAGAAAGAGAGTACACTTTCACTCGCACTAGCTCAATAATTCAATAGAAAAGAGAAGCCATTCCATGATGGGACGTAGAGAGAGAAACCCAAAACCCGTTGCAGGGATGGAAGGGGTTGGTGGGTGCGGGGCGGGGATAATATAAACAAAATACCGGGAAATGTGGCCCGCCGCTGCCGCTGCTGAGAGCATCAAGGCTGGGCCATGGAGTGGTGGAGGAGACGATGGTTTAAACAGGATGGACTGACGTTACTGTGTGAGCTTTGATCAAGTCACGACTATGCTGTGTAATAAATTTTAATTTTGCGAGCTGAAATTTATTTCACTCAAGCTACCACCATCATCATTACAAGGATTCAGCTCACTCAGTCACTTTAACAGACGAGTGGGAATTCCGTGTTGGAAAGAAAGGAATTCCTCAACTGGAGCTGGATGGAGTGAGTGAAACAAAAGGCCGGGGCTGAATCTGTACATCCAGTGCCGTGCTAGGTTCCTAGTATTCCTAGTACGGAACTGGGGCAGCAGGCGAAAAGTCGGGTTTCTGTAGGGAGGATGAGACGCCTTCAGTTCTTGTAGACTGTGAGTAACGGAGTGCGAAAAGGGTGGAATGTGTAGTTGAAAGGAAAAAATGTTCACCTCGTCGTCGATCCTCGTCATTCACAACAAACGAACAAAGTTTACGTAATTATCAATAAAGGATGATCTGTTCTGAGGTGATAACGACTATGCACATCCGCTTTTTCGCCACCTGTTTAGTTTCACAAGCTTTTAAGCAGGTCATTCATTGAAGGAGCGGAGATTTTGCCTGCTTGCAACTTGCTCCTAGCTCCTGTGAGCTCAGTTTCTGCATACGAGCTGCATGATCGAACCAGCCTAATGCTGGCACTGGCAGTCACTATTTTTACCGTGTCCGTCAGTTGATCGATCCGAGTTTGTTAAACAACTGGTTGCGAGCTCACTGACTGAGAGTGAGAGCTGAAAGACAGCTTTTAATAAAGCTGATGGCGTGGACGGACGCTCGGCCGGCGTTTCAGCCTCTGCCTCGGTAACTGAGCCGAGAGGACTTTGAATGATTCAGTGCGAGTATGCTGGTCAGCTAGTGTAGTTATGAAGTCAAAAGTAAATGAGATTTTGGCCCTTTGAAGATTTCGGTCTACGCCACGCTAGTTGTGTCCAGGTAGGACGGTCAAAAGGTAAAATGAAGGTTTAAACCAAAGTGTTCCATGTCATTGAGAGTTGACTGCAGTGCTGGAAAGGAAAAAGAGTGGAGCACTACAGGTAATAGACCGCAAGGTGAGAAGCTCCAGGTTGTTAGAGAATGACAAATTAATTTTTACATTGACATATCTCCCAAGGCTCGCATGAAAATGCTAGGTTTGCTATCCACCAGTTCGGATGTCAGGTGTGACTATTTCTCCATTTTGAGGCACGCAGGGAGTCCTTAATAAATAGCTTTAGTGTTTATCCGCGTATGAATTGTTTAAAGACTTGATTATCCTCAAGCCATGAGACTTGAGAGCGGCTTTTGGGGAAGGAGTTGAAAGAAAGGGACGGTGTGTTGCTGCGTCTTGTAGCCGATGCGATGATATTTAGTGTTTATCCGCGTATGAATTGTTTAAAGACTTGATTATCCTCAAGCCATGAGACTTGAGAGCGGCTTTTGGGGAAGGAGTTGAAAGAAAGGGACGGTGTGTTGCTGCGTCTTATAGCCGATGCGATGATGAGTGGAAAACCTGTTTTCCTTCGAGCTTTCCAGCACGAAGATTACTTTGTAAGAAAGGAGGTAATGTGGAGCACGAGCCTATTACTTTGGGATTAGGACGGATCTAGCGATATGATTTTGAGCGGGATGTTGGTAAAAGTTGTAGGTTGGAGGGATTGATGAGGGAATTGTATGGACGACGCCGGGTACAGTGACTCTGACAATGAAATTAAAGCTTTGTCGCGTAGGACTAAAAGAAGGGTTGGAGGTTAACGTTGGGGTCATAGTGCAGAGGATAATGGTTTCCTGCACGTCACGGGGTTGAAAGAGAAGGACGAGAGGATATGCTACGGCTAGGTCCTTGCGTTGAGAAGAAAAGGGTGTGTGGATGACGTGGTTGTTGAGATTCTTTCTGGGAGTTTCTTGAGGAGTGGGTCGCAGTCGCTAGCAATGTCTCGTTCGCCTTCTTTTGAAGAAACTCATTATTTTCAAGCATTCCACTTGTGATTCTTTCTTGCTGAGTGCGTATAATAAGTCGTGGAGGATGCTAGCGTAGCGGTGACAATAACATTCGATACAAGATTGTTTTCCTTCTAAATGCATATGTAATGCATACCTGCCCCGGCTACCTAGCACTAGAAGATTCTTCTAGCTTCCTTCTCATCCTCATTTGAGTCAGTGCCCTATGGCTTCGTCTATTATTACACTCGTATATATTTGAATGTCTTTGCTCATACTAGGAAGGATGGATGGCTGGCTGACTGGCTGGCGGGCCAGGAGTAAAACACGAGCTGGCTGAGAAGTCAGAGGCCAGGAGCGCCGTGCGATCTTCTTTTCATTCCAGTTGAGAAGAAATGTTTTATCGTCATATGGTTCATGATGGTTGTAAAGCAGGAGCAGATTGAATTGAACAATAATAATCTTTTCCATGAATAGATGAAACACACATGGCTTTTCTCCTTGGCTTGGAAAAGGTGCTTCTTTTGTGTTGTTCTCACAGTCATTCTGGAGGCATTGTGCAGGGAAGTCGTAGGGCAAGGAAGGGTTCGATAGGAGGATGGCGGGGGATCGGAGCTGGCCGCCGTAGGAGCAGTTTTTTATTTCACTGTTTTACCTGATGGTGGACATGAAAAGTTCTCATCTCCGGGGAGACAAGGATAACGACACAGTCAACAATAATGACAGCGGAGAAAATTGTCCACCACCGAAATTGAGAAGTTCAGAGCTGCAGTTCCCGAAAAACATCCGCATGCTACCTCCTGTAACACGTTCAATGCAATGTTGTAGTGTGACTAGCTGTAAAAAGTGCAGGAGCCGTTGGAGTGTGTGACTCACTGAGTGGAGTAAAAAAAGTAGCAGTTTCATGTAGTAGATCTCGCGGAATATTGCGGTTATGAAACGGGAAGGCTCTTTGTGACGTAAAGTCGAAGCTTGGCATGTAGTGTGACTTGAGGATTTCAAAAGCAAATACGATGCACACATATCTCACTTTTGGCCTTTTCAGCCGGCCGGCCCACAAGCCACAAGAGTAGATAGACACGTATAGGTATAAGATATGAAATGGAATGTCTAACTGCAAAATGGTGGACAGTATGTGTAAGCTGATAAAATCATGTCATGCGATATGAACTGAAGAGAATAGTTTCTCCATGTCAAAAGTCCGGCTGAGACGGCTATTTATGGGGTTGAAATGACACGGGATGAGTGGGTTTTGGCTTCCATTAAAACACGGCTTGGAAGTCTCAATAGGTTTGTTTGGCTCATGGGTGGATTTACGAGGAGAATTCCAGAATTGTGGTGATATATTGTTGTTGCGGTGTAAAAGTTTTAATAATAGGAGCCATTTCGCCATTCGGTTCTTACGGTTCCAAGCAGGCCAGGTGGCGGCGTTCTTACGGTAAATTGCTAAGAGTGTGAGAAGAGGAGACAATGCTAGTTAAGAGCGTTAGACTTTTTTAATTCCGTTGTAGTTTCTTTAGTAGGATGTGGAGCACTTGTTCAATTGTTTGTCTCGTCTCTGTGTGTTGCCTCATCTGCCTGCGTCATTGTCTTTGTGAGGTTTAAGTGTTTGTGGAGGAAATTTCGCGTGGTTGCAAGGCAGTGGCTTTGTTTTGGCTGCATTTTGGCATTATTGTTCTCTGCCGCTTTACTCTTTCTCGGCTTGTCTCTGTTGGGTAGTTCCCCGTATTTCTGGATCTGTTTTGTTTCACTCATATTTCTTCATCTGTTTCCTCATAAATTGAGCAAGAGGAAGACCCGTAACAAAAGGTGGGATACAAAGGATTTAGCCGTAATACAATAACAAGTTGTATCTTGTGTTGCACTCCACTACGCAATATTTCAACTAAGTACAATAATAACCGTCATGTACGGAATGAATGAATGCAACGTGAGAGAGGAGCGGGAGAAGCGCAGCATGATTCAATAACGGCTGGTTGCCTGGTTATTTTTCCCTGGTGAAAATCCTCCGTCTACCACACGTAATTTGGTTGGAAAAGTTTAGTTTTCACACGTTACTGTGTGCGTCTCGGAGCAAAACATCCGCGCCTTTCCCAGTTCGGACTCATAATTCTACGAATTTTTGGGGGTGTTCCCGGCCAGGATCTGCTCGAGTTGGAGAGAGTATTCGGGCTGAAGATAGGAGAAGAGAGCGGGTCGGTCATGAAATCGGTGGAGCAAGCCGGAATGTGAGCATAAGATGTTTTAGAGTTGTGGCAGAGTTGAAAACTATTTGATATTTCAACCAAGCACATACTATTACGTGCTACTAGGTATTCCATGCAGGCAGGGTAAGCCTGAGTTACTTTAAGCTTACCCGCCTACTACAAGGGAAGATAAAGGATGTTGGTCATAAATATAATTTATCCATTCATTACCTCTGTTGTAATACTTTTCAAATGGTGTAGAACACAGATCGGGGTGGAGCAGTAGTAGAAGAGAGGACGAGGGTGAAAAAAGTCAGAATATACAGGCCCTAACTCGGAAGCATGGAGAAGTTTGGAAGCACGAGGCAAGTTATAGGGCCCGGACTTGTTACCTGTATTCCGACTACTTTTCCTCATATATGCTTTATCACATGAATAATCAAAGGAGTGGAGATGGTAGTGTGGATACACCAAGGTGGAACATTGGGATCGTTCCTTTTAAAATATATGTTTTCAAAATTTATATAACGAGCACCAAGTGGCAGCAGGACGGGAGGAGCTGGAGCGGAGGTGGGGAGGAATCTCATCGAAGTAGCAGATCTTGTACACGGATACCTTGGAAATTTTGAGCTTCAGCTTGCTTGACTGCCATTAGAGAAAGTTCAGGAGGAAGGAATGGCTTGGTCGTGGAGTCCCTTTGCAGTAGTTAAAGTCATGCTGCTGCAGATGCAGGAGTTGCATCGCTATTAAAAAGGAAATTTCAACAATGATTTCCCCGAAATTTTACTCCACGGCTTTGGAGGTGGAACCGTGTGCCGGACTGGCCGTGCACCATGCTGAGGAATCGGTACGGGTATGGTGGTTAATTCCGCGAGGCTGAGAGTGCAGTACATGAGCTATAAATTTAATTTGGGTAAATAACGGTTCTTTCATAAATTAGTAATAGACGTTCAAAACGTGAGGAATAAATTGTAGAGGTGCACTGGAATGAGAAATGGTGCTCAGTGAGCGGTGTGCACGAGGCAATAAGAGGGGTTAAATATGATTCATTGTGCGGGTACGATTGCATTGCGTTGCTGCGAGCAATAATTAATTAGTTCCCTTAATGTGCATGTGTAATGTGGAGAGCTGTTGGACGGAGTGAGTTGAAATCTACAGGCTTCTCCCATACAGTTTCTTGACCGTAGATGACTTAATAATAAGAGCAGTTTCTGATTACTGCTTGTATTATTTTGCGTTGTCGTGTGGAGTGTAGTATTCGTGCGAGAAATACTTTGTCGTAGTTGTAGCATTACACTCGGCCTTTTTGTTTATGATAAGGTCTGGAGGTGCTGAGTAAGAAATTTGCATTTTCACACCTTTGTTCGAATAGCGCCTGGAAACAAATTTCTGCTAGTAAATCTTGGTGTGACAAAATATGTGGGAAGTTGGACGGATACTGCCGTACCACCATGTGAACGGTATAATATTTCATCTAGTCAGGAGACACGCGTTGCTGTGCTGAATGAATGTAGTTGTTGGTTGCTTAAAAGCGTTTGACACATTTCCTGTGAACTTTTAGCGGCAAAACCTGTTGAGTGAGTAACGCGTCTTCTTGGCCTACCTGGTGGTCTCTGATCTCAGGCGGGTAAAGTACACAGCCATAAATCTTTTCCTCCGAAAGCCACATTTCCACGAACAACATGAGGAGGAAAAGCAACTTGTAATCAAGTCCTTTCCCTTTACAAACGACATGGGAAGCATGACTCGGACTGCGTACCCATTGTCAGCAGGGAAACCGTCCTGTGAGTTATGCACTGAAAGATTTTGTAAGCAAATAAACATTTCAAGTCCGATAACTTTATTAACTGTGATTGTTTAGTGCTGCCAATTGCAAAGCTGTAATGCAGGCAGATGGTCCATGTGATCCATGCACGCACACTGCACACCTTTTGGTCACATGTACTCAACATGTATGGCCAGACCGGAGTTCGCAATGAGGACAGGAGGTGTACGGATGAAGGGCTTGCGTCATTTTCAGATTGAAAGTTTTCCTTCGCTGTGCCAATGTATTGGCCCATGATGGATTTGACCTTCTCTTTTTGACATGTGTCTGTTAGGGTGATGGGATTTGAGCTCCGGAGAGAGTAGCAGGAGCTTGTGATGAAATTGGAAAGGAAGCATGTTTTTATTATTACTTAAAAATTAGTATTAGTTACAAGGAGAAATCTCCGTTGATGACATAAAAGTTGGAGGTTGGCTGGCTCATGGCGGCCTTGAGTGAGAGCTGAACTCGGATTATATAAAGTTGAGCGAGAACGGAACCCAGGACAACTTTTGATCTTGCCGTCGTCATCCTTTGGCGAAAGGACTGAGGGCTGGAGCTTAGGCTGAAATCCTGACTTAGCAAGTATGCATGGAATTCCCATTGCGTGAACGCTTGGATTCACGAGAGTGAGGAAGGTGGAGAGCAAATTGTGTTTGTAATTTCCCCGAGTTTTACTCTAGTTTTCCTTTCTCTCGTCCGCATCCTGATCCTCACTTAGGAGCGGGAAAGCCCTAAGGGTTTTTATTAGACGAAACAAGTTCGCTTTTTGCCGTAATCCAGCGGAAAGTCGGGAAAAGTTTCAACAACGTGTTCATCTTTGCTGTGCATTAAACCGAGCTTTAATACCCGGTTCATCGTTACGCCGCTGTGGAAGTTAGTGAGATGGGCGTGTATGTTACTCTTCCTCCGCGTTTTACTTTTACGTCGGAATCCTCAATGAGCAAATGAATTATCTACATGAGGCGAATCTCTTTGAAAAGTTGCAGTAAATGCGAGCTGGGCTTTCCTGCTCTGTTTTAAAATACGAAGAGAGGAGCGAGAGTCTCTCAAGATTCCGCTGCACTGATTTTTAAACCAGCGGCTCTTACTCTGGTGTAAATTCAAAAGCTTTATATAATTTGGTTTTATTCACTCTCGTTTTTCAACTCCGAGTTTTCGATCAGATGCATGTCATATTATCTAGAGCCGTTATGCAGGAGGCTGGGAGCTCGTTCCTGACAGTGAGGGTGGTGTAGAAAGTAGTACGTGTGCTCTTAAAATGAGATACGGCGATGTTGACTGCTCTCCGTGAAATCCGTCAGCTTTCATCTGGCAGGTTTTTGAAGCAGTGCGACTGGTTAAAATTTGTTTTGCTTCCTCACCTGGGAAAAGGTGGATTTGTTTGAAATTTTTCTCTTGTACGCGCTGTCGTTACACTTCCACGTAATTCGACTGTCGAGAATGAGTTGGTTGTAGGAGGTGTAGGGAAGCCGGACCGTAGTGAACGGTTGGGAACTGGAAAAGTGTGCATAATTTACTCCCTTCCTCCCGAATGTCAGCTCGTTTTGACACTTTTCATCCTGTCGACCCAGCGGTATATATGCGACGGTATCACGCACACGCTTAGCTTTTTCTAATCTGAATGATCCCATGAAAAAATGAGCACCTGTCAACACTCAGGAATCGAATGGGAACGGATACATGCGGAAACCGGACGTTGCGCACTTTTTGCCATTTTCCGAACCGCAAGTTCAAAGCGTTGATAAAAAGGGCGAATGGGTGGGTTGGTCGAAAGCTTTCTCTTTGTGTGCCAGTAATCGAATTCATATTTAGGTTGGTTCTTTTGTTTTCATTGCGACCCGTACCCACTGCCAGCGGTGGAACTGTCGGATCTTCTCTCGCTTTCACACTAACGGGAGGAGAAAGGAGAAAGCAGTGCAGATACGCACGCCCTGATTTTTACCTGCCATAAATGATTAAAGTGGTTGGAAAGGTACGTTATGTGTCTAGTAGCTGGAGATAAAACATGGAGACGGTGACCACATGTACAACGCACGTTAGCAGACATGTATAATCAGCAACCTGTCACATATCCCGACTTGTGTTCTTGCAAACATTTTACCTGTCAGAAGGAGAAAGCGGTGTAATATGAAATAGAAGGAGAGGAAACAAGTTTTTCCTCTAAGCAAACTTTGACAGACAGTTTGCAAAGGAAATTGTCTCCGTATTAGCTGTCCTTGTCCTTTGTGAAGTTACATGCACTAAAACTGTCAGTATGTTATATATATGGATGTGCAGCCTGGCTACTTCCCTGTTTGTATATATTTGTATATGCAGTCTGGGCGGCAAATTGGACCTCACATCAAGCCAGTGAGGATTTTAGACAGCATGGAATAAGGAATCCTTCATTCATGTGACTTGGTAACACCCAAATCTGGACTTGACTTCAGTTTGTAATTGTCATGCGGAATTCCGCTGGTCCGAGCTATTGACACGGGTAGCGGTAAAGTAAAGGCTGGACTCGCAAGTCCTATGTTTTGCTCCATCGTGTCAGTTGTAATTGTCGCTTGATTCACGGCTCTAGAATGTGGGATTTGTTTCTGGAATGCAATAATTGCAGTTATTAACTTGAGGATAACTCAATGAAGTAGTGTGTGTGTGTCGTACATGTGGGACTTTTTCACAACAGGTAGTTGTAATTGTGGCGCGTCCAATTGCCTGTCGCGTGAAATCCATTCAAGCTATCCGGTCTGTATTACGCTGTAACAAAGTAAATTGCTACTCCTCGGACAATAATTATGACAATTTCCCTCGTCACACGTTATGGTCATTATCTTATATGGATTTTTCACGTGTCTCCGTTCCAGCATGTTGTGAGTGTGAAGCATGTTACACTTGTCCTCAGCGTGTTAAAGAGTTTCGCTAATTTACTCGAGTTGAAAACAAGTAATGTGGTTCATAACTAGCGTATTAGCTGTAATCGTGGTCAATTATTTGTCGGCTTTGTCCTCTCTAGTGTGTTCCTTACGGCAGTATCTTCGTTCACAGAGGAATTAGTGTCCGGGGGGTTGGAAACTAGTTGTCAAATAAAGCGTTTTGTAGTGGTCAAATGTGTATGTACAAGCTGTTAATGTGGTGCGAGCTGGCATTACGGTTGCAGTCACGGAATTGGCCGAGGCAGTAATGGCATAGTACTTATTTTGTTAATGGTGATAATGAATTGATTGTTTTGCAGTTATGCAAAGTTTCTCTTTGTGTCCCTCTCCCTTTTTCGTAAGTGTGGTGAGCTTGTACGTGTTTAGGGAAAGTTTGATAATTTGCACATTATTATCGGTAAGGATGAGCGATCTGTGGTCGCGCTACTGGAGCGCTGCATGTTTAAGCCGGGAGTATAAGGCGTGGAGGAGAAAGTTGAACAAGTATTTGGATCTTGGCTGGATCCCCTGAGGAAAACACGTACAGTAATAATCTTTTCAACTGTTTCTTTCAGTTATGATACGTATTTTATCTCATCCCTGGAAATTATATACTCCTAGGACGAATGTGAACAATTTGGAAATTCATGGCAGTTTCCGGCCGTGTGTACGTGGATTGTGCCAGCTTTGAGAAGCTTGTGCAAGGACGAGACCGTATGCAGGGCAACAGACCAACCACGAACGACGGGAATAGCGCGAGTTGGTCTCCCGTAGGGTTTAGCTTTCTCAGATGGAGTGTAAGCTGACGTGTTATAATAACTAATGTGCATAAATAATATCGATTTTGCCCACGGACTTTTCATGTATGTGGCAGCAGGGAGAAGTGAAAACAGTTGTGACTGACTGAGCCAAGTACACGGGATTATAAGTATGCTCTGCATTAGCCTCACAGACCAGTGGGTACCGACTGAGTTACAGTTGGAATGCAGGCCATGGCTTGGAACGTTGGTGAAATGCAGGAGAAAGGACGGAACAGGAATGCAGAAAGTAAGCAGAGCGTGAGTGTGTATGGCTAAATTAGCCTCTTCTCTCAATTTCGCAACTACAAGTTAGGGCGGTCTGGCTAAGTGGATTGTGATAGCGGCATAGGCAGCCGGTGTAAAGTTTGACGAATAACAAGACGCCATTTAATTTAGGAGTGAGCTGCGAAGCGATCGGGTATGTAGCCTACGCGCGATTCCTTAAGTCGTGTTACGCAGAGGCTATTGCGAGTTGGATGAAGGCTGACATTAAGACTGCGTATGGGCGTAGGGCGTATAGATTCGTATCGGAAAGGGGCTCATGTTCTGGCTACAGTTTGAGCTGACGATTACAACAAAGCCTTCACTCTGCCAGTATTAAAGTGAGCCGGAGAGAGAGAGAGAGAGAGTGGAGAAAGCGGTTTCAAGAATCGTTGCTGTTGTTGTAAGCTTGGAGTGGAAATTAGCAACTGGGAGAATGCCACTGAAACTCTCCCTCTTTGTCAATTTTAAATTTTAGGCCAGCATATGGGTTTGGGTTTGACAGGTTACCAAGACCTTATGGTTAGCCAGGACTTTTTCTCGGCCGTAAGTGGATTTGTAGTAGCAATAACAGATTGGTTTACAAGGCTGAGCTATTTGCCCAGTCTGTTTCGAGCCGGTACTAGTTTAGCTCGTAATGGACGTGAGACTGGCTGTGTGTAGGTATACTTCCAGTAGAATGTATACGAGACCACGTACGTGTTACTTCACTCCGAAGTAGATTTTGACCTGGCACTCATGTTCTCTGTATGGGAGATCAAAGCCACGTGAAATCTTGAGCTTGAAGAGCATCACGCATACCAGCTTTTGTAGCGTTGCGCAATTCCAGAAGCTAACTTGTAAAATGTGCGAGGGAGGCTTGAGCCGAGAAATTCCTGGCTTTCACCAGTCCCGCTTTTAAATGGCAGCTCTGACTAGCACTGTGTGTAGCTGGAGAAAAAAAACTTACATTTCCTCACGTCCTTATTGATATGAATCCTGAGCATTCATGGAAGCATGTATACCTGTTGTAAAAACGAATGGGAGAAATTCCCTTTCCGCTTCAATGCCAGAGGTACAAAGAGGAGTTGCAAGCATCAGTGACCTAGTTATTACCACGAGGTGGTGTGGATTTGAGCTGGCATTGAGAATTTGAAATATCTGTGCTAGGATGAAAATCAAGGGGGAAATTAGAGTTGCAAAAAATTCCACGCCTTATTAACTAGCATATATGGGAATGCGTTCAAGTGGAGCTCTTTACCTCCTCCCCCACCTCCCTTTTCCTTTGGCCCCTGTTTATAAATGTTGAAGGAGAGAATTAGCCAGAATTTTTCCCTGAGTTTTACACAGAACTACGGAACCGGTAGGAAGTACGTGTGCATGATATATGCAGCAAATCCGGCGCACAAAAGGTATATAGAGATGTTAAACAGGCTCACAATACTCCGTCGTGGAAGAGAGTATGCTGAAATGATTTTTATGAGAGGAATAGATCCGTATGGTACTAAGATTTGAATGTGAAGCTGAAAGTGCGAATCCACATGTGCATTTCTTTGTGTTCAGGTAGACTGATTCCGGTGGAGCATGTAGCGTTTTTGCCTGCCACGGGTATTCCACATGTTCGACATTCCGTGCGGTGCAAGGAAGGAAGCGGAGCATAGGTAGTGGCATTGTGTTGGAGGTCGTCATTATTCAGCCCGGAAATTGACGACTGCGAAAGTTTGAAAACAAGGGCGATGCAGTGCTGCTGCTGGGAGGTTAACTGTGTACAACTCCCGCTATCAAGATCAAATGCGTACGGGCGTTCTTTTTAAACGTGTTGGCTTATTCATCCCTGCAGTTGTAGTTGATGAGAGTTACGATGGAGCCGAAGCTGCGGGGAAGGAGTCGATGATTTGAAAATTCTATATAGCTTGAGTGAATTAGGGTTGTGCGCTATCTGGTATCTGAGGGAGTTGAAAAGCTTGTCAATGAATGAATGCGTTGGCGGGTTCATTACTCAGCCGTTGACAAACAACGTGGTACGGGCTTTCCCTGTACGGGAGTTCGGAGTGAAACATTTGCTCCTTTAAATGATATTGAAGTGATGCAGAGAGTGGTGGATGCACAGAAGCTGGCGCAGTGCACAATTCTTGTTGATACACTCGTGCTACTTGCTCGAATGCGATTATAGGGCGTGTTAGCTGGCAAGTTTTCAAGTTCATCCGTTTACATTGAAGGTGCAAGTTTGTTTGAGGGGTTGGGGAGACGGTTGCATTACAGGAAGGGTGAAATTGGTTATGGCTCAAGCTTTATTCTAGTTTTTGTTTTTTAATGCCCTCGCGTGCCTTCCCATCATCAAATACTATTTTACTGACTCATCAAACCAGCGCGAGAGAGCCATTGATTGAAGTAGACGCTTCGCTCTAGGATGTGTGAGCCTGGGTCCAATATGTCTGCAGGTTTTTAAGGTTTTTTTGTCCCCGCAGGTTTTTGATCCAACGTATGGTGGTACAAGAATGGTAGCTAGTAAAAGTTTTTGGCCAGAGCTTTTTACGTTGCCCGTGACGGGGTTGCAATGCAATACTGATTTCAATAGCGTTGGGCAGGCACAAGCTGGGATAGAAACGGAGCGAGTTTTTTTCTTACGCATATTGTATTTGGAGAAAGTGTATAGTAAGCGTCGTCGGCGGGCGGGTGGAGAGAAGGTTATTTGTTGCATTGAAAAGCGGGAGAAAGATATGATTTCATGCTGAAGCAAAGATGAGATTTCGCGGCTGGGAATACGGCAGTAAAATGCTGAACGGAATGGAATTTAAACCGATGTGAAGAAAGTCTTGCTGGGTGGTGTGTGTGCGTTACATTGTCCCCTGACCGTGTATGAAGTAGGAAGTGGGGCGTCTGTGATATTTTTATGGATTTTATGGATCCAGTGGAAATAGTTTATTCGGAGCACAAAAGAAGTACGGACGAATGAAAATCGGATTTTCTACAAATTTTTTCACCACTAAAATTGCATCATGTGTGCTCCTTGCTTTCTCCTTGGTGTACAGAGTACACGCTGGATTGTTACTTGTGATCCGTAAGCCTTTTCCATGGTGAATCTCATCATAAGGGTTTCAAATTTAGATTCCAATCCACTGTCCCATTAATAGGAGATTAGAGAGGCTAGTGGTACAATTCCAGGAAATGTGTATGGAGTCAGTTCTTTCTCCCATTTGTACTATCGCAAGGTTCGCAGCTCGAATGCTGTAATCCGATCCGCAAAAAGCAGTACAGACTTCAAACTGTATCGGTTTTGGTTCTGAGATCTGAGATCTGAAATGGAGTCCAGTGTACCTAAGGACTGTAACTCGGACGGTGGGCAAGGCCAGGGTCATAGTTCCCTCCAGTAGCTCCAGAGACGGTATTCCAGTTAGCGGAAAAAGTAAAAATTTGAACCTTCTCATTCTATCGGAGCAACAAGATGAAGGACCTGAGGAACCACCATTTGTTTCCAAGGAAGAAAATGGAAAGGATGTGAACTTGAAATATCAGCTCGGGAGTCTAATGGCGTAATGGGAACGGCAACCCCGTGATGATGCACATCAGCTCCATTGTTACCAGCCAAGGATCAAGTGGTTTGTGTGTGGAGTCAATGAAATTTAATGGAAAAATTGCCGAACTTGTGAGAGGGGTATGTGAAAACGTGTGATAATTTACTTCTCTCCGGCGAATAATGGACGGTTTAGTTGGGCTGCACCCTCAAATGGTTTGGATACAGGATCGGGGATTGAAGTTAGTATGTTGTGGAACGTTTCGTATCTTAAATGCATGAATGGCCTTTGCCGTATCTCACGCAGCATCTTTGTCACATAACCGTTTGCCGAGACGATGAGCGTTGAATACGCATTTGTGTGGATGGAGCAGAAGGAAATATATTTTGTCAGCTTCATCTTGTCTTCCGGCCCGAGAAATTACAGCCTTTTTTAGAGACAAAATGAAACGAAGGCACTTAGGACTTGCTCTGTCTCGTGGATGCACTGGAACATAGTTGTGAAGGCTGAAACTCCGTGGCGTGTCTTGGAGTTCTATCAGGCTGTTCGCTGTTGTAAAAAAGATGTGATTTTTATGATTGAAAAGAGGGAGGCGTTTTCAGTCACAGCTATTTGGCTTCTGGTAATTCGGAGCTTTTCTGATCAGGGGATCTCCTGCTTCCTTCCGATTTTGCCGTCGGGGTAATAAAAGTTCTTGTGAAATGGGCTTTTTTCCATTTATGCAAAGTAAAATTGTTGATTGTTAGACTTACTTCTCTGCCTGGAATCCTGCTGTCGCGTGGAGTTGGCTTTTTTTTCCAGTGCATAGGCTATCAACCTTTCACGGTAACGCGCGAGATAAATGGCAGGAGGTTTTAGAGTAACGGCATTAGCTAACAAATGCAGATTGCATTGCGTGGAGTGCACGAGACGCTTTTAGCTGTTACGAAATTCCATGTCGCTACTATGGTTACGAGGCTGAGTGTAAGTAAAGCTCGTTGGTTTCCTCCGAGTAATCTTAGCAACTCACTCTTAATTTGGACGGTTGAGTCCCTTGTTGTACCAGCACTTGCTTCTTACCCGGCAGGAATGAATGAATCGTGGGTCGCATAAAACTTTTGATCAGGAAATGCACCAGTAGCGTCATAACTTCCCTAACAGGAACTGGGAGTCCATAAAATTCACTGTTGAAAGCTTCTAGTGTACACGCTCACTCTTTCTTCTCTGTCAAAGTCAATGCAGTTACTCGAATAGCCGCAGGGTGCAAGGAAACTCTCGCTTTTACTACTTCTATAGCCTGTGGCGGTTTGTCTGCCCTGCAGAATTTATTGGATCAAATAATTGGGCTTCCATTTTACTTCGGCGGTGAGAGGTAAAACGAGCTGTCATTTCGTCGCATGGAAGAACTCAGTTATCTAAAACGTTAGCTCTTGGAACCTTTCGGCTCATGCGGGGTTTTAGGCTTAAAGACCCAAGGGAACTAGATGGAATTTGAGTCCAGTTATTGTGACGTGGCCAGGAATTTGGAAATATGGAATGGATGCAGAACTGCTTTTGTGTCGTCGTAGTGTGAGGTAAATCTTAAATGGGTTGATATCTCAATGACGGGTCTCTGTGCAGCGATTGACTGAAAGTCAAGCTTTTGAGCCTCCGGAGCAGCAGGTAATGTGGAGATGTGGAAGATAATTTTAATTTTCACACATTCCAAGTTGATCCCAACAGGATAATAGAAGGCGAAGAAGCTGTTGCTGTAAAGGCTGGTTCTTTTGTGTGTGACGAGAAGAGACTGTGCCTTCAAGTTTTGTAATATTCAGAGGCAAAAGACTGATGTCAAAACACTATTATCTCGAAGCCTGTTTGACATTGGGTCTATTGAAAATCGCATTAGATTGACAGGCTACTGTCAAGGGTAATTTTCTTTAGGAAAAGAGACTGCCGTGTGGTTTTGAAAAGAATGTAAGCTGAGAGAAAGATGCGCCTCTTCTCAAAAGCCAAGCTGGGTTGGCGTTCCTTCATCCTGGGTGTCATGGGTATCACTCGAGAGTTAATTTTGAAAGATTGAAACATTCTCGTTGCGTTGCCTCGTAAATCAGATGATAGGATAATCTGCTCAGTGCTTTAAGTGTCACACGGAGTTGAAACTTGGACAGGTTACTTGAACCTGTAGGTTTAATCAAACTATGTATGGTGGAATTGAGTTTTGCACATTTTCAAGGTCGACTGGATGAAAGGTACTCTGTGGACCGATTGCAATGATGGAGGCACGGCAACTTGTTTTAGGTCAGAGAGACAGATTGCACATTCGTCATGTGAAATGAGCTTCGTGCATGAAACTGAAAGGTACTTTGTATGAAATCATAAGCGAAATTCGTCGTTGGAGCCGTTTGTGCTTGGATGCTTCCATGGAAAATGTCCTCGTATGCTACGGTTTTCTCCTCTGTTTTGTATTGCTTCATTCCGTGCTTGAGCCTTGGCAAGCCAAGTTGTTACTGTTATTGCTGCTTTGAAATAGGCGCATTAACCTTTTGAACTATGCACGATTCCTTGATCAAAAGAGGAGACGAGGCTAGAAGGATTGGAAATTATTTTCGGTTGTCATCCTAGTAATGATGTGAGTCTGCTCTCTGCTCCGTATCGTTGTTGTAAGAGATGGTTTATCCATGGTATGAGCTTGAGCCTACCTGAGCTGTGATCGATCCGGTTAATCGTTAGTGGGTTTGCAGTTACGAAAACAGGTCGATGAAAAATAAAAGGTTCTTGCTCCTGTAAGACTCAAGCCTTGCAAAACCAGGAGAGGCAGTCAATCATTTTGCGGTACCTTTATTTTTCAGACTTTGTGTACACGCTATTGGTGACCTTGAGTCGGTTCGAGGTGATGCGAGTGGTTGCGATCAGATACGAGAGAGTTTTACTTTTGACACAGGTAATTAAGACGGGCAGTTGGTATTTGCGGAAGGGAATGCTGTCTCGAGTTTGCTTTTAGGTAAAGCGTAAGGAAGACCTTATGCCATAGATTGGTACACCGCTGGCGGTTACCAGCTTAGGGGAATGTGCAGTGAAAGTTGATGTTGCTGAAAATTTATGTCTTAACCGGGTGGCATTAGGTAAGTTTGTGTGGCTAATACAAGTTTGCTCATGCATCATGCTGTTATGTGAGGAAGAAGGTATCGCGTATGGGTTTAAGAGGACAGATTCATTCTGGTGGATGGGTTTGTTGATGATTACGCGACCGCTGCTACTGCCTCTGCATATGCAATCTTACAAGAGGAGGTTCGCCGTAAGAAGATTTAGACAATGGGAAATTTAGTAGCTAGTGATGCATAAAAAGATCTATTTCGGTCGTTGCAATCTGACAAGCGGCGGCTTGTTGCCTGGCTTAATCCGGCGGACGACGTCCCATCCCAGGAGCTGGGCGGACTTGCTGTTCTTGTGCATGGATTGAGAGAGCGGTGCATGGTGGATGGACGGAGTGGGCTCTGGTGCTATGGTGATGTAGCACATTTTGCATGCGGTGGCTGGAATAAAATCAGGAGATCATAAACGCGAGTGTGGCATCATCAACTTTTGAGAATAAACGAGGCAGTAACCATCTTTATGCTCATTGAAGCCGCGTAGATTCTCTCGGCGCTTTCTCCGTTTTCTCCTCGCACGGCAGAACGTGGGATAGGAAAGAGAGTCATCTCGTCCCAGGGGAAATCCGAGGAAATTTTCGATCCCCTTCCTCCTGCTTATCATAATGCTTAGAGAGCCCTTGTGAATCATTATAAGCGTAATTTTTATCCGGTTTCTCGTCCTTGTACTTCCATGCCCGTTTTCCAAAAAGGATGAGTAACGCCTGCACTGCAGCAGCGGTGGCAGCGTCAAGAAAAACCACGGTGCAGACACACACACCCGCTTGGAGTCAGTGTCAGTGTTGTTGGTGCGATGAGGGACGTGGGAGAAAGCTGAATGTAAAGATGAGCGAGCTCACTTAAGGAGAGGCGTAGCTCTGTTTCCTAAGGCAATGACAGGTTCAGTGACTACATTAGGTTGAAGTTACAAGGCCGGAGCCGAGCCGTAAACATGCACCGGAGTGGATTTCGTGCAAAAAGCTTGTCATGTTCTTCGCACTCGCGTCTGCTTCCTCCTAATCCTAATGCATCCTCGGCTCATTTTCTTTTGTCAACCGTAGTGAACACGCTGGTAAAAGCTTCCTCTGCTGAGCTGGCATGCAACATTAGAAAAATGTTATGGCATAACAAATGCAAAAGCCCTCTCAGCTTTCTCTCCTTTCTTTTTCTGTAATCAAAGACCGTTTGACGAAACGTGATGTTTGCTCTTGAACGCATAGTAGCTCGTACGGAGCTGGGCTTTATCTGCGTGGTAAATCCTACAAGTTTTTTGCTGCACCCTCCTGCTTTATCTTTGTATCTTTGTGCAGAGGAACAGCTCGTTATGCCGTTTTGAAAAGAGGTTTTTAAGTTTCAAACTGCAAGAGTGTGATTATTAGCCTTGAAAAATAGAAGGTTTTGCAGTTCCAGAATCTTCTGGGTCGATGTTTAAACAAGATGTTTCCCTCAGAGCTTGCAACAGTTTTGAAAGGAAGAAACGGAGCGGAAGATGCGGGCTGCTACAGAAGTTTGCCTCTGTTCTCAAATAGGAACTTTGCAAGGGCCCTGCACCTTGTGATTGTTGAGGCAGTTTGGATGGATTTCAGCTCCAGTCCCATGCTCTGAGTTGATGGATGCAGTGCACCTGCCTGCGTTAGTTGAATGGTTCATTCGGTTACAAATCTCTCAAGTTGATATTTGTTAATCTGTGTGAGCGAAACTGATCTGCGGGCGTGTGCCAGGTCCTGGTTTCCATGGTTTTATCGTCCGGTTGTGGAAGCGAGATGTTGCCCGCATCCGCGATACTGCGTTACTGCGATACTGGAAATTGATCCGGAGGAGGGACGGGATTTGGGATGAGCTGCCAAGGAAGTTTATCAGCGGGGTGGTGGTGTGGGGTTTTGGGAAAAAGGTTGCGGGATTTTGTGTGCGATCAATCAACAAAACACAATTCAAATTACAACTTGTCCTCAATTCGCTCGTGTGTTGTAAAGCAAGGATTGACGCCTCGATGGAGAGCAGTCACCCGCAGATGCAGCCCGGTTTGAGTCAGAACCAACTGTGTAAATAAATTTCGGAAAAACCAATACACACATTACGCCACTGGCTCGCAGTCTCGCAGTAGCTCGCGGTCCTTTTGTGTTTGTTGTATCATCTACAATCCGCAGCTTGCACGATGTGATTCTGGAGCTGGAGCTGGCATCCACAGGGCTTTCTCTACGATTTCTAAAACTCTTTTGCCATACCTCTGCGCATCAATTCGTATTCGCGTGTACGGCGAAGCCGTGCTGGCCCAGAGTGCATGTTTGTATTGGTTGTTTCCAGGGACGTTTTTGAGCGGTTGTAAGTGTGCAGTTTGCGCTTTATGGATATATGGGACGTGGGAAGTTGGTGTTTGTGTCAGAGTAAAGGGTTGTGTGAACGTGAACGTTGGGAAAAGCCGGAGTGTAACGTGTGTGCAAGTATCACTTGGACCTGAAGGAGTGAACATGTTGTTCATTGCCAGCTCGTAATTCGAATGGTTATTTGTATCGTTTGGACGACGCTACCCTTTTCGTGGAACTCTTACAAGTATTGTTACTTTGATGCTAGCCTGGGCGAGGAAAGAATGTTGTAGCAGGAGCGGAAACGAACGAGGGACCTAGTACAGGTTTTGCAGTAGCCGTACAAGTGAGTAACGTTGGCCTTCCATGAAGCTGCTATTGAGCCATGAGTGGTGCTGAATCGATACCATTATTTACATCCCATGTTTACGGAAAGATAAACGAATTAACATTGGCGAGGCATTAGCGTTAATGCTTCACGTTTCGTTAATTGCAAAGTTCAATTATGTTTTGTGGGACGGAAGGAAACAGGATTATGTCTCATCATCATCGCCGCTCTCACAAGAGCGAACGGGCCAACTGCCTCCGAGACTCCGAGCCGTGAGAGCCTTTCACAAACACGTGAGTGTCTGTTGGTGTTGGTAAAAGCCATGTTGTAATTTACGTTTGCGTATCAAATGCCAATGCACTGCAATTCGCGTATCCTATTAGCTCGTACATGAGACATGGACGTCATTCATCCTTTTTGCAGTAGCTCGGCCTTGTTGTCCAAGTCCCACCTAGGAAAGAGCTACTGGGGGAGGTGTGTAAATCTACTTTTCCGATCTGCGTCTGAGTGTGGACAACTACAGGGGTGGGTGGGCATCTTGAACTTAATGAGTGCAAACAGAGGACACCGAACTTGTTCACCTTGTTCATCAATACTGAACCTTATCGATAGGGTTGTCAGTTGCAGAGGTTATTATCAGGTAACTTCTCGGAGCGAGTGTAGTCACCCTGGCCTCCAAATGTAGTACGAATTACCTCCCTCACCCACCCTAAAGCATATGTGTATCAAGCATGAAGATGGTACGGTCCAGGTAGGTAGCTGTGATTGAGTGACGACGTGTGCTGTTTTCCAGGAAAGATTGGCAAGAATTCATTTGCGAAATGGAGGAAGACGAAGGAGAAGGAGATAGCGGAGGATAAGTTTGATGGTAGTAGGTCGGTTGGAGGAGGAGGAAGTCATAAATAAGGGAAGTTGAGTTGACAGAGAAGGAAAATTGAGCTAAAATGATGCTCTGCCACTAGTTTCCACAATTCTGTTCAATTAACAACAACTTTTCCACTCTGAGGTTCTCTCTCTTACTTAACCTTTTGTAATTATTGTTCCTCTGCTCCTCTTCTTCCGCTTGACAGTAATAAATGCCAAAACTTCCTCTATATACTTGTTTCCAGAAGTACGGAAAGCACTGAGGCAGAAGGGAGCTTACGCCTCCGCGAGATTCGCTACTCACGGGCTGGTTGGATACAGAGGTGAAAGTGTAGTGTATATGGTGGCGGGAAGTGAATGCGTTACTCTCGCTTCCTCATTGCTTCATTAGCAAATTGAATGACGGATTTGCGAAAGAGGAGGCATTCTCTACTTCTCTGTACTACCTGTCCACCAAAGCCTCCCTCGCAGCATCACAAAGTTGTGGAGCATCCGCTCTAATCCGCCTTCGGGGATCCACCTCTTATGAAATTGGGCTAAATATATATACTTTAGCCCATTAAATAACTCCAGAGTATCCATTAATCTGGTTCATGGAGCTTGTGCATGAATGGAAATCCTGCTATTTTTTCCCAAATCTGTAGGCATTAAATCCTTTTGTCTTTCTCTTTATGCTCGTCAGCTGGCCAAAGCTACGAGGCTGTGTCAACTTATTGACATGGAAGATGAAGAAGATAAAACCGTGGTACAGTTACGTCACACAGTGTACAAGGATGCTATACGACTAAAGGCAAGATGCGAACAGCCTAACTGGTATTCGACGTGCTGGAAACTATGACGTTGCCTTGTGTTCAGCGTAACCAAGAAGTTATTCAGCATGCTTTGCGAAGGCACTTTTAGAGCGCGTGTTCTAAAGTTTACGTTTACACAGTGAAGTAGAGCCATTCAGCCCGGTAAATCAGGCGTTGTGTGTCTAGATCCTTTTATAGATTGGAAAGACTTAAGCTTACCTTGACCGGCGGAGTGACAAATCCATAATCCTTGTAACGCACAAATCCATAATAGGGATTGAATCACACTCACTAAGTTGTGGGGGTACAATGGAGGCATTTTAACTGCCGAAAGTGTAGCATAAAGTTTTTTATTCCTCATCTTGCAACTTTCCTCGGAGGTAAAAGCCTCTAGAAGATCTTCAGATTCCAGGGTAATCACTCAGGATCCTCTGGTTCACTTAATTGGCATGTTTGTTCAGTTTTTGATGTGATGTTTAACCAGTCTTGCGAGAGAATGTCATAGTTTTTCTCGTTTTGTGTGACTTTTTTCTACGAGTAATCAATCCGCGGGCGGAGGTAAAAGTATGTAACTATTTTCATGGGTTTGGCGGCGGTGCACTTTTCTTCATGTGGAAGAGGTAGGAACTTTGAGTGTTTTTGAGCAAGTGCATGCGGAATGGGTGAGAGGGAAGGTGGAAAGTTTTTTTCAACTTTCCCTGCTGTTTACTCGGAATATATTTTTGGTGAAACTTTTTACATTCCAGTATGACAGTGCATCTGGAACGTGGGACCGGAGAGTCTCAAGGGATTTATGAATAAAATGAGAATCAGGAAACGTCCGGTTTGTGGGTGATGAAATTGTGTGTTATATATTTTCGTATACTCTTGACAAAATCCAGGGGGACTAAGGAAAAAGTAATTTAGTTTTTGTTCGCCGTTGATTCACTCCTATACTATTCCCGTCCTTCCCTTGGACTCTTCATCCAATCCAGGTTGTCCTGTGTCAAAGGGAAGGTTGCAACTTTTTTTTCAATTTACACACACACTCTCGCACACACACACATACACACCACAGAAACGCACTACAGTTTTCACTTAGTTATTACACTCACCGAACCGAACTTGTACCTTTTAACAGAGAGGCAATGTTGAGGAAGTTTACTGTCCGAAAAGTTTCAATGTTGCAGCACTCTGGTGAAATTCCACCGCTGAAACTAACAGGCTCTGCTTCCGGAAAAGAAAAATATTTGTAGCAAAACAAAATCAGACCACCAGTCCTATCTACGAAACGGTTGCGTATGTGTGTATGGAGGGAAACGCTATGTGATGCTGACTGTGACTGTGTAAAATTTTGTAGCTTCTCCGTCCCTCGGTAAATTGAGATTAATACGAAGCCATAAATCTTGTCGCGGCAATCTTATGTTTTGAGTCTAAACATTGGGGAGCTTAGAGCGGACAGGGGTTGAGTCCGTATTTCAATGACTACGTAATATTTGTGTAGGTGTAAGTTTGAAGCAAATTTCAATCACTGAGAGTTTTTTTATTTTCCTTTGAAATGCGTTCCGGTACAGGGCAAACTCGGAATCAGGTGGTGCTGTCAGTATCGGATTAGGGTTTGGAATTCTGCACTGTCCGTTCAGACTTTCTAATTTGTGTACGCACTTTGTCACTGGGCTTGGTCAGTCTGGAATCTGGTTGGGTTCACTTTCACTTCGCTGGAAGGTTGTTAAAGGCTGAAGAAGGAAGAATTGTGACGAAGATAAGAGTTGAGTAAATTTTGCAGGAAATATAGGTGAATTCTCGACGGGTCTCCGGAGGTATAGGGTGTTTACGGTTTACGTCTTGAGGCCTGAGTTGGTAAATCCGCTTTAAGGTAGAGGATGAGCGGCGAAGCGAAGCTTTGTAACGTTACAAAGTGTTGACAATCGTAAGAAGGGCTGGAGCAATTTGGAATTTGAGTCGCCTCTTTCCCATCTGTTGCTTCGAGCCCCGTCCAACTCCTGTAAGACAAGCGATTATGGTTGCAATTTTAAACGGTTTGAACTCGGAGAGGAGACAGTGTTGGCGCATTTTAAAGCACTTGGAAGAATTACAGGCTCTGTCCTCGTATGCATGCATGCTCTCATTAAAATCTAAATGCGAGTTGTGATCCATCAAGCTACATATTCGTGACATGTTCCCGTTTTGTCGTCGTTGTCACTCTGGTTCTTGTTATGCAGCCTGATTTGCTTAAGTTGGCGCGGTGGAGGAGTAAGTGCTTGGTATGGATACGGAGCAGGTGAGCTATAAGAGTGTACAATGTTGGTGCACATGCTTATGACAGGGTTCGATTTTCAAGCACCTCGGATTGGCAATATGGTTGACAGAAAGGAGGGAGGATTGGCTTTTGGGAAATGGCGAAAGGCGAGTGGAAGGGCTGCAGCCCACTCTGTGTTTTATTGCGGTCGCGACACCCGAGCTATTAAATAATGTGGCACTTGGAGAAGGCAAGAAGGCAGAAATCTTTGAAAGATGAACCGTTTGAAATCCAAGGAGAGTGTTCATATTGTACGATGGGCATGGCGGTTGGCTTGCAAACGTAAAGTACAATTCGCTGTTTTGGAAACGGTGGAATGCGCTCCTGTCACAACAAGTTTAAAAGCAATGCTCTTTCTTCAGAGGAGGAATGCGCAAGGATTTATTTCCCTGGTTTGAAAAGCCTTCCCTCCCGATGAGAGAAAGGTTTCACGCTATATTACGCACCAACAACCAGCTCACTAATCGCAAGGTGAGGGTGAGCTCAATCTTTCTTTTTAAATTTGTTCTGCCTGTCTAAGTTTTGGGCAAGGAAAACTTTTCTTCCTCTCCGCAATGTTATCAAATACTACAGCTCCTTGAGTTTCTGCCTTAAAAATGCATCTCAACCCTATCCATCTTTCTAATGTTAATGTTCAACGGTTGTCGAAAGGAATAACAAGTTCATCTACCAGATGCGCTTTACATGTTTTAATGTCGGATGCACTCTTCCGCCTCCCTCACATTTGCACAGGGAACATGAAAACCTTAAAAAAATTTGAAAAATATGAAATCATCAAGTCATGCTCCTTCTTGAGCTAGTGCTCTCTCAGTGTTTCTCCGGAACTACAAATTGGTAATGATCTCAAATTTTAGCAACGCATTTCAGCCATCCTGATATTACTATTCTCTCTCTTGATCTAAAAGACTTAATGGCAATGCAGATGCTGGGATCAGGATTTGTACATAAGTGGAAAGCTACTGTAGAAGGAGCGACTACGTGCGAACTGGGAAAAGAGGCACGTTGGACCAATTTAAAGAGGCTGATGAACAATCTGATCGCGGTACGTGCATATGTGCTGTGCAAGGTGCCGCCGTTTGGCTTTCTGCATTGACACACGGAGAGAACACTGGGGAAGAGACTGAGGGAAAGTTGCTGAATTTGCGGTAAATGTCTCTCTCTCTTGTTTCACGGCTGTGCAATTTTGCGGTGAGGACAATGAGAACAGCTCAGGGCCTTCAATTGAATCTCTGTCTTGCAAATTGAAAAGGGCGGCGTAGGAAGCACACGAGTTATTGCAATTGTCAACATTTTTTAATTGGTTCCTACGGTTGAATAGAATTAATTCTGTCTTTATGCGCTATGAAGCCACCGCATGGAACCGATATTTCCTCCAGGAGTCTACAATTAGTCACGGGCTGCGCTCTCGAATTTGTTCTTTCTTCTATTTGGCTTCAGTTGTTTATTTAATCAAAGTAATAAAAAAGTCCCCCAGCCCTTTCTCTCTATGCGGAGCTCTCTCTCAGAGGTAAAGCATCAAATATTTACTTGTTCAAATATCAAGCCCTCTCATGAGCCCACATGAACTGTTCCAGACTTGCCGAAATTCACACAAGTTCTCCATTTTCGCAATAAGTATACGTAGGATGGGAAGCGAAACATTTCAGATCACACAGGCTGTATAATGCAAGGCAGTTTTTATATCAGCACGCAGTTTTTATGGCTGCAGCTTGCAGTCGAGGATTTCTGCTATGAACTACCTCTGATTGCTCACCTTATTAACAAGTGAAAAGAGACGCAGGAAAGACAAAATCAGGTACATAACAGAGATGTATTTATTGCAGGCATAAAATACTTATGCTGCTTTTTTCCTGCCGGTACAATTAGCGTGTATCACCTGCCGTTGACAAGTCTCGGGATGGGTAGCCAGTGAAAGCAGAGAAATAGTAGCTCTTTTGTGTATTCCTAATGAAATTAGTTCATGATTTGTTCATGTATGACAGAAGTGCCTCGTTGAGGATGAGAATTTTCCCTTTTTGGCACTGCATTTGCAGTACAATGATTTCAAAAGGACCTGGAGAAATGGAGAAATGTTACCACATTTCTCATTAGCCTTTGAGAGTGGGTGTGAGAAAGTGCATGTGCATCTTTGACAAAGGAAGAATTCCAAAGCTGTTTGCACAACCGGGTTGGTCGTGACTCTTGGCGGAGTTGGATACAAGAATAGAGCTAAAGAAGCTCATTTTTCAGTCTCGTGTGTGTAGCTTCCGAGCAAGTGACAATTATGATTTTTGAATTTACTGAAAAAGTTTCCACCCCTGACAAGATAACAAGGTATTAAAATAAATTGAAAAATAAATTACGGTTCTTTACTACACTGGAGAAGAAAACGGTTAATTTTCTACACGGCTAAAAAAACGCATCCAAGAATTGTGAGTGAGACGGATGGAGGAGCGGGTAAGGAATTGTCAAAATTAAATGGATCGTGCAATTTCTCACGTGTTGTCTCATTGCCGTAAAATAAATTAAGAATCTCTCTCGGAAGCACGTAATCATTAGTATTTATTTGTCCTCGTCAGTGGTGTCATGTCTTATGCACGTCTTGAGCTGGAAATGGTACGGGGCTCACATCATTTTCTAGACCTGACTTTCGGGATGGACGACCTACTACTGTGACTTATGAAATTCGTTTAAGATTGAAACAAGATAGGATTTTGGGGAATGAATCTTCAGAGACTCGGCCTAGGTTCGTTGGTTAGTGGATGCAGTTTTGGGTGATATTGTGTAAGATTTTTACGCATATATTACTGTAGGATTAATCACAACAAGGGTAGACAGACACTACACGGAAGAAGCTTACAGATATTATAATGTTGCTGTTGATTATTTCACCTTCAGTCCGCTGATTAGTTGACTGACAGAGGAGCCCACCAGGGAAGGAGTGGGATTGAAGATGACGAGGATGAATATGGATGGATTCTATAAGCCTTTTTTCAGAGGAGTGTGCTTAATTAATGCTGGGAGTAATGGCGTAACTAATTCCAGTGTTTTTTAGTTGCAGAAGCAAAAATTCACTCCGTTGTCAAGAATTCAATTTGTCCGAATGCTGGAAATTCAATTTGACGGACGCAACTTTTTTTGCCTTGGGAGAAATTCGTCATTTTCCATTCATCTCCGAAGCACTAATCTCATTTCGCGGCTTGCTCGCAGTAAAAGTGCACAAGTTGTTGGAGACTGGAGACTGGAAATACTTTTAGTCGAGTTCACGTTCACTCACAAATTGTTGAGCTTAAGGAGTAAGCTGGTGTGGGATGAAATCATGGGATGTTTTTTCACCTCAGAGAGAAGAAAACTAATTACACGAGGTTGAAATTTTGTTCGAACTCCTGGTCTGTTTCCAATCTGCGGAGGTTATGTGTAGTGGTAGATTGGCGTGGCGTTAGTCTTGAGTTTGAAACAGTTGACAAACGTATAGATGTTGGGATGGAAATTTTTAAAAGCTGTGAAATTTCTGGAGCGACAGCTCGCTTTTAGAGTGCACTCAACTAAGAAAACGGCTTTTAAACCCGAGGCTCAGGTAATCCAATTCTGCAGTTAATCCTCTTGATGAATTGTCGATCACGGCACACTTTTTCCCCAAGCTCGCAAGTTTCTCTTTCTACTTGCGAGAAGAAATCTTCGGGAGAATCAATAAGTTCTCCAGGTTACAACTTGTGGCAAAGTCTCTTTTCATTCTGTTATTAGTGCGAGTAATCAAAACACTATGGCAATCCTCGAAAGACGTTGTGAACAGGGTTTTATACTATTTCTGGCTTGCCTACCTCACTGTGGCGAACCTCTCGTTTTGGTGAAGACAAATTCCCTTCGCACGCGAACATGCTTCCTGAACGAGTTCTCGCTTTACACTGAGCTGCCAGGGTGGATTTTCCCCTTACAGAATGGCTGAGGCCGTGAAACTCGGACGGCTCTTCCACACTCTCTCCCAGCAAGTCACAGCTCCGTCAGTTCGTAAACGCTGCTGTAAACGCCGGTTGTGTACTACAGAATCTATACTTTTCATCTCTGTTGCAGCATTAAGGCTGTAGCTTAAGGTAGCTTTCAGCTTATCCTTGTCCATGTCCAGAGAACAAGCCGAGATACGTTTCGCAAATACGGATGTTTCAAGTATGAAAATGGCAATATTTGATTCTGAATAAAATATATCTCCAGTCTGGTTCAAATCCAGGCCGCACAGCCTCGGTGACTCACGGCAAAGGCCGTGGCCGAGAAAGTGGTGGTGGGAGAGCGTCTGGGCCTTGCCTCAGTATATACTCAGCAGTATCTCGGACAGGAGAGTAATGTTTACTTCCGGCTAGTGAAAATGAGTCAGCAGGGTTGCCACAATTGTGAGCGGGTTTGTGAATTTGGAAGTTTAGGCTTGTTATTTAATGAAATTGGAGACAACGGGGTAGTAGTTTGTATACACGAGTGAAAATTTTCCAATATCGTCTACGGCATGTTTGTTTATACGCAAATTCTTGAAGCGATATATGATATGATACGCATTGTTGGAATGAAGCGTGAATGGTTTCGGATGATGTCTCACTGTACACTGCTGACTGACTGAGAGTTTTTGATTTAGGGACGGTAGAGCACGGCATTGTGAACGGTCCGTTCTTTGGAGCTACTCTACCCGTTCTACGAGTTCGGCCTAGTCACACTGTGGGAATGAAGAACGGCCCAAAAAACTGTCGCCTAGAGCAGTTCTGTCTGCCGTCAAAATACGCCTGGTAATTATGAAGCCAGGACTGAGATTCCAAGTCACGGAACGCTCTTTCAGCCTCTGACACAGTCACTTTGTTCGCATGTCATTTCGGAAATAATGTTGCCCATCAGTTTTGACAAGATTCTGGGCTTCATGTCTGCGGTACGACTCGTTATTTCTTATTTAGCCTGCATCTGACTCAGTGGCTGCTACTCATCTGTTTCTGATTTTGCAGATAATTACGCAGAAATACTCGAGGAGGACAACTCAAGAGGGTGGACATCTCCGTGTGGGAGGATAAGGGAACACAAAAGATAAGGAGACCAGTGGGTGACGCACAAAGTACGCCAACATGCTCAGTATCTAACAGCTTCCGTTTTCCCCAAGACACTTGATCGGCAAAAGAGCGGCGACAAGTGGAGATTTTTGCTTTGATAAAAATATCATTCGCTGCTTCACAACTCCTCCTTGGAGGACAAGCAGTCCTTCGCTAGCTGACATGCTCGCTTTTGCCGAATATCACCTGGCGGTTTCTTGGAAGAAAGTTGAGGACAGTTGCGCAGTTGAAAAGTCAAAGGAGTTGCAAATGAACTGAGGCGACTGTGAGTGAGAGAGATGCGACAAGCAAGTCACCGACTCTCAGTAAAGTAGGTGACTGGCAGAAGGAATTTGTTTCGTAATGCATGCATTTTTAATAGCGACGTGCTCCTCTTCATGTCTAGGTGCAACTGCACTGCCTACGCAGTTTCAAAGTTTTAGGGACAAAAGTTCCTGCTATTGAAGCTGTTGCGGTTGCAGATGTTGACGCCAGCGAGTTGTGCAGTGGTTAGGATGGTAGAAACTTGTTGTTTGTAACTATAGCCTGATTGAAATGTGTCTGAAAGGAGAGTCAGGGCTGTAATGCTATGCTTGAACCTAATATTTAGGCGAGGTAACATGTCTGAGGAGTTGTGCAGGTGAGGCTGAGAGTCCTGCTTTGTTTATTTGCGAACCTTAATAATCTTTTGATGTCCTCGTAACGATTTAGTATCAGTGCTATTAGTGTAAAGAGTGTTAATGAGTGCCTCCGAATTGAATTTCTAAATCAGTCGAAAAGGATTCGAGGAACTGTGTCGCTTTAAGACACTGGGGAAAAGGTTTGGAAAGACAAGTAATGTAGTCGTGGAAGACAAGTAAAGTAGTATGGAAAGAAGAGCATTAAATGGGTTGGCAAGTGGTGAATGTCATTGCTCAGCCTTCAAGGGGGAGGGTGTTATGGATGTGATGCAGGATCTGGACTTGCATCTGGTAGGAATATTTCTCTCGAGTTTGAAGCAACGTTTGAATCAGTTGGGAAAAGCGTTTCTCATTTTTTGGCCAATTTAAAGCGACGGCCGAGGAAACTTTACATGTGCCTCTGTATGATAAATGTGGGCCTTATGGCGACAAAACGATGATGTCCGGAAGGGAATAATTAATTTTTCCAGTTGAACCAACAGAGCTACTGCATTGCATGTACAGATGAGTTTAGGAAGAAATTTCAATGGAGAGCT
>VRMD01000187.1:0-35615 GCA_009872375.1 Sminthurides bifidus
CTTCATTTATTCACGCCCGCAATCAGGTAGGTCAACTCGCAGGAGCGCCTGACAAACATTCCAAGCCGGAATGTCTCTGGTGTTACAGCGGCACATTTGTTGACAGGAAATTGTTAATGCTTTAAGAGTACAAAATGACATCGCAGCCAAAATCACGTACCGTATGCCCAGCTTTCACAATAGCTAAATTACCACACTGAACTTAACAAATATTGCTAAAATCTATACTAACTCTTGGAATATTCATGCAAATTTTCCTGACATATTCGTGGCAAAATGAGTCAACCGAATAAATCGAAATTCGCCACTAGAAAATGTCTTTGCATTAATAACGAATTCGCCACTTTATTCAAGCACACGCCTATAACTCTAGCTAGCTCGAGAGATGCAGAAGAAGTATAGTGGTATACTAACATACACTTCTCTGCACTGCATGAAGCATAGGGTGCAGATATGCTATTGTATGCATGCAGAAGTTGAATCTCCGAAGCCGGTGATTTACGGCTACGGATTGTAGAAATTTTGCCGATGGACGCGGATTATCCAGACTGGACTGAAGATTATACCTTGACGCATTTCGCATGGTGTAATAAATGCAGCTGCAAGTGCTACTGTGCGTTCCAGATTTGCACATTGCCCGCAAAGTTTTAGCAGTCGGCCACATATCATGCACACAGTATGCACGTAGTGTACACCTGGAGCACACACCTCAGTACTCAGCACACATGAATACATACGCTGGAATATATAGTCTAGCCCGAAATCCAGAATTTTGTGCATTGTCGGAATCTTTCAGTGTACCGTGATCTAAATATGCCTGTCAGAGATGGGACGTACCTACAAACATGCAGAAACGCATACAGCATACATATCTTTAGGCTATGTCTTGCGAATGGTGAACGCCGGACGTCGACTATGAACACGTGAAACGAAAAAGATGAAGCTAGGAGCATTTATTCTGCGTGGGGTCAGAGCATAAGCATAGAACAAGTTTTGTAGGGACGGGACCCTGATTAAGGCACTTTAATTGGGAGGAAGCGCAAGGCAGTAGCGGAGGTGGTGTTAAAGGAAGGAGTTGAAGTTTGTGGACCGGCAATAAGTTTTAGACTGACGGTGAAGCAAGTCCAGCTAATTTTAGTTGCTTAATGTTGGATGGAATTATCATCTACTGACATTATTAGAGATATCAAAGTTGCGTAGTTCTTTTGTCTTATTACCATCTTGATGCTCTTGAATTTAATCAATGTTAGTTTCGTAATTATATGAAGAACTTGACGGCTCAGTCCTAAATTACCTCATTATCATAATTGTTGGTGCACCGAATGCTTTATTGTCTGTCGTCTATTTCACTTGCAGGAGGCCGTCGGTGCACGCTACAGGTCTCAATTCTTATGAAGCGTCGTTCGCCGTCGAAGCCAACTGAAGGATCTGGAATTTTCTAGTTTTTATCTCCTCTTTACCAGCGTAAAGTCAACTAGTGTTGCCCCATCGACTGAAATCACTCAAGATACTTAAAAAGTTCTTGTTTCGTCCTGTGTGGCTCTTAATTTTTCTCTGAATCTAGTGAGCATCTGAAGTGGTAAGCATTTCTCAGCAGGACTTGGTGTTTGGAGACCGTGCAAGCAGATTACCGAAAGTTAATAATTGTTTTGGTTTCTTAATGGCAGATCTGAAGCAGGAAATGGCCCATCATCTCGATGTGGAAGAGGCGGGGATGAGATTAGGTCCCCGAATGGAACTGAAACGACCTATTAACATCAGGTAAGCTCCGTTGTCAATTAGAATGGCTTGTGGAAGTAGTCCAAGTCCACTCCAAACTCCATGTTCAGGACTTTCGCGAAAATTCCATCGACCCTAGCCCTACACAACGTTTTACCATGTTCTATCGCAGGGATCTTCTAAATCCAAACGGCTTTCACTTTGAAATCGATGCCGATGCTGGTTGGATCAACTATGACTCCGATTCTGGCGATGAAGAATATCAGATCGATTCGAAGGGTCGATTGAGAAAAGTGGATGTAAATGAGATAGAGGAGACTCCTCTCAGTGATACTGACGCTCTTTTGAATCAGCCTATTCTGGACTACGACAGTGTGGAAGCACTTTGCGAACCTATACATGAGACAGGGTTCGTGAAGAAAATGGTAAGCTAGCCAGATAATTATGATACTTGGATAATGAAATTTTGGGTTTCTATTGAGGCTCATTATAAAAAGATTCTAATTTGTAGATAATGCGAGAGGGCAAAGGATCAGCCGTGGTCTCCGATTCAAAAGCTTACATCCGTTACGTTGCATTTGCCGAAGGAGTCATCGATCCATACGATGAAAGACGCAAACCGATCGGAATCTTTCTTGCAAGTGAAGAAAATGTGCTTGGCCTTCGTGTAGGACTGCGTACAATGCGTATCGGTGAAATTGCCCAGTTCCTTGTTCATCCTGAGTTTGCTTATGGCGAATTTGGTTGTCCTCCGCGGATTCCGAAAGGTTTGCATGTGTATTTTTACGGTTTATTTTTTAACTATTGCGTTCCAGTTGGTGCAATTGAGAAATACATAAATATGACTAGGTGCCCGAATTGTGTTCAAAGTGGAGATGATCAACTTCATCAAGAAGGAATTTTTTGAGGACATTTTTCACATGTCATCAGATGATCGAGCTCAGCTATCTTTCAAGGAAATTTTGGAAGCTGCAGAGAAATGTAACAAACGTGGTAACACGTTTTATCATGAGAAAGATTACCCGGAAGCTTTGAAATGGTAATAGGAGCAATGTGGTTACATTATTCTGGGGTAAAGCTGAAAAATTCAGCCATATCTATAGAATCAGGGCCTTTTTATTGTACAGGTATTCAAAAGCTATTGTGATGCTAGAAGATTACCCGGCTGCCAATGCTAGTGACAACTCTAAGCGGGACGAAGTTCTTCCCAATTACTGCTGTAACAAGGCTCAGGTACTATTTGGTGCTCAACAGCTATGAACGAGCGTGTACTATCTGTAAACTGGGACTGAAGACGGCTAAAGGTGATGTTCGTGCAGGACTATTAAAAAGGTACGTAGGTTCCGGAATTTAAACTGGAACTGAATTATTTCTGTCTCATGGATTAGATTAGTTCGGTTGATTGGGTAACACAATGGATAAAAATTTTTAATGCATGCGTTCTTATCTGCAGATTTGCCAGAGCTAAGTTCGAGCTCCATGACTTGAAATCTGCTAAAAGTTACTGTACCGAAGCCATATCAATCTACAAACGGGCGAATAAGCGTTCGGACTCGCTCCAAGATCTTCGAAGATGGGTTCGTTGTAGTCTTTTCAAGTAGCTTAAAAGGTACATTAGTATGTTGTTGCCCTATTCCATTTTTATGTACGAATGGCTTTAATTTCTGTGGTCTTAGATTGAGGCGAAAATGCGTCAGGAAAGGGCCGATTACTCCGAATTGTGCAGGAATATGTTCAAGCTGAAATGAAAATTCAGAGCAAGAAAAAATGGTAGTAGAATCTGAACTTAAACGTTTGTCTGATTCCCAGAATTATACAGTTCCCTTCACTTCTATCTCTCTCTGCTCGCCTATAAAAGGCCGAGCAGTTGAACCTTACAATCAGTCACCCTCGTGAGTTCATCTAATGAACTTGTTCCCTAAATTTCTAGAAGTGTCCTTAGAAACTTGTCCCTTCTGCATGTGCAGAGACGCAAACCTCGTCAGTTCGTAAGAACTGGAAATGTCCAAGCTCCCACTCCACCACCAAAAACTGAAAGAGAAAAGCTTGTCTGAGTCCTTCCAAGCAATCCACATGATCAGTTGTTCTCAAGTAGTTGAAATGGTTAACTGCATTTTGTGAAAACAGTAGTTGCAGTTTATGCTTCCTTACTACTGTAGAAACCATCAAATTAATTCATTAGTTGTAAGATTAGTTTCTAGTGTAGATTATTATGATATACACAAACGTTTCCTCTGATATCAGTGTCTGTGTTCGCACATGCCCGTGTTTTGTGCGGGAACAGCTAATGTATTGCGTGATGACTAGTATTGCAAAGTGAGTCACCTGTACGAGAATACCACTGGCTCTGTTTGTTGTATAGAGATTTTGCCTTGAGATACTCATTCGAGCCACATCCCGTCTGTGAGAGTGAGGTGCATCAACTGTCACTTGCTCACCGGTATGAAGGAAGGGGAAACAGGTAGTCGAGCGCTTGTTTTCGGTACATGGAATATAGCGATGTGCTTATGCGAGCGAGACAGGTGTTAAGGTGTAACTGTTGCTCACAATTGCGTTAAGGAGTGCCTGGAATTGTAACAGGCACCTCGGTAGATGTATTGTAGACATTGTTTTTTAATTTTTTCACATTTGTACTTAAAATTAGAACTGTCCCATGGTATCGCGTTCTTTAAACGTTTTGCGATGTAAGTACAACACACTACTTAATTAAAATGGGATCAAATGGAATGCAACTTCTAGCCGTTAAAGATTCTTCCGTAGATGTTTCCGCGAAGTGCTTCGAATGATTTACAGCAATCTGTGAACATTACTTTTAATTGAGTGTAGTAGACAGCTTTACTTCAACAGAATTTCTTCACAGCAGATTGCGTCCTCCGCACTGTGCGGCTAGAAAGCAGGTACTGTGTTTGCATTACTTGGAACAAATCAATTAAACAAACCCTCAGCTTTGGTATCATTACGCAAATATTTACACTCTCTAACTTTGATAGTTGCAGTGGGATGGCCATCATAAATTCAGCAGCGATTTTTGTCATCATCAATGCATTTCTTGTTAGAGGGCAGCAGCAAAATTCGTTGGACAATTTCCCTGGCTCGACCGCCGCAAACGATAATAATCCTTTCGGAATCTCCAGGGATAATGCTCGCCGCAATAACTTAACCGCAGATGGAAACACGTCTTTCATAGGACCTCAGTTGTCCGGCAATTACAACACCGGGTTCAATTCCGGCTTTAACAACATCGGATTTAATACCGAACTCTAATTTTAATCCAAACTCCAATTTCAACCCAAACTCCAATTTCAATCCGAACTCCAATTTCAATCCCTCCTTTAACCAGAGGCCTTTTAGTTTTAACCGCGATCGCGAACGTGAATACGCACAAAATCAAAATGACCCTGGCAACTATTACTCGTATGCTTTGCTTGAGGGACGTAAATGCCCACCTGAGTGGGAATTTTATAACCAAAACTGTTACCGGTTCGTGAAGTCTCCGATGCATACGAGGGATGGAGCTCGCCTGAATTGCCAGGTCAGTGCTACGAGTCACCTTAAAGGTTTCTAGAATGTCCTGAAAACGTTTGATCCTCTCCTAAAGCTCACATTCTTCTTTGCAGGCGTATGGAAATGGTTCGTCGCTTCTCAACGTGAATTCATTGGACGAGCATAGCTGGATTATCATGCGCTTGACGACCTTAGACCCTCAAAAGCGAAGATGGTACATTTCTGCACGCCAAGATGGTAATGGCGCCTGGGTTAATGAGGATGGGACCCAACTCATTAATTACGACCAAGCATTTTTGCCAGAAGAAACCAATCCAATCAATCCATTGCTGCAGCAGTCGCAAACAACTTACAACCGATACTTGGCCTATGGGTAAATTACTTGTCTTGATAGATGACCTGCCTCTCTGCAACAGTTCTGTAAAGTTCGAGTGCGTTACGTTACTAATTGTGAATCTATCATTATCTTTTTACAGATATTCAGAGCGAAGAAGTAGATGGGGATTCGCAAAAGTTTCAGGCGTAGAGTTATTGCTGTACATCTGTGAAATTCCACTTCAATTAGTGCCTTTGGCTGGTGATGAACGGGACTTTAGCTACGGCTTGGATATTGTTGACCAAAAGAAAATTCCACGTGGCCCGGTATTTACAAAGCAGCCACAATCTACCGTATTTGACTTATCACGCGGCACTTCAAGAAATTACATTGCTATCACGTAAGTACAACGGAATAACTGTTATTTTGGGTACCCGGTACCCTTCTCGTTCGACTAGGACAGTTACATAGAATCACCAATGCTGACCCTAGTTATATTTATATACGATTTCAGTTGCGTTGCCGATGGATGGCCCTCGCCGACATACGAATGGTTCAAGGAAGAATACGAAAACGGCAGCTTAACAGCGAAGAAAATAGATCCTTTAGATTTTAACCCACGATCTCAGCGTTACACCGTTAGCGGTGGCACATTGATGATTGATGATCCAATCAAGGAAGTAGATCGTGGAAACTATCATTGTGTTGCCAGCAATACTTTTGGTTCCATTGTGTCAGAAACAGTTACGATTTCTTTCGGCTACATCAATGAGTTCATCCTATCGCGGTCCAGCGAGCAAGCAAAGCAGTATTGGGGGAAATCAATAAATTGTGATGCACCTCAGCATTATCCAGGTAAGCTTACGTTCATTCTTTGTATCGAATGTACGTGTAGCTTTACTCGACAGTTGTTCAAAAGTTTTTTAAAATGAAATGATCTGCTTCTGGAGCATGAGTGATTGTTTTGGAGATAGCAGCTTGGCATAGTTGCCTCTTCACCATAACAACGTCTTGAGTAATGACACAGTAGTAATTGTATTGCTTGAATTTGCAGGGGTGTTCTACATGTGGGTTCGCAAATCATTCCCTAACTTCGTGGAAGAAGATCAGCGAACCTTTGTTTCATACGATGGCTTTTTATACATATCAGCGGTTGACATGAGTGATCTCGGTAATTATAGCTGCAACGTCCAAAGCAAAGTTTCATCTTCCGGAAGAAATGGCCCATTCTTCAGCTTACAAGTCATTCCAAATGGTAATGTTACGATTGTATTCTTCGTTTCTTGATACTTATCAGCAATTCAGACACCGTATGAATGTGCTAGCTGTTCAGCCAGACTTTGAAACATGGTTCTGTATTTTTTTCAGCCAATTACCAGCAGCTGAAGTTCGCTGACAATTTCCCTAAGGTGTTTCCGGATGCCCCCAAAGCTGGGGAAACATTAAGGCTGGAATGCGTCGCATTTGGCTAGTAAGTCAGAAACCTTATTTTTAGTTCAACAGTATCTTCATTGACGACGGGATGATTAAATCGATTGACAATTTCTAGTCCGGTCCCGTCCTATAATTGGACGAGGAGAAACGGTGACCTGCCTCGAGGATCTATTCTATCTAGCTTCAACCGAGTTTTAACAATACCGAAAGTTGAGGTTGGAGACCAAGGGGAGTATGCTTGTAGAGCAACTAACAGTCGGGTTTCTATTGAGCAATCAGTAACCGTTAGCATTCAAGGTAAATTTTAGATGTGAGCATTGCTATTTGCTGTCAATAGCCAGTGTAACTACTTCTACCGGGTCCTAATTTCATAATATGCAACGATTTTTCAGCATCACCTGTATTTACAATTGAGCTGGGCCACAGACACGTTGACAAGGGTTCTGATCTTATGTGGGTATGTGAAGCCTTCGGTATCCCAGACGTTAGTTACCAGTGGTACAAAAACGGGAAATATCTCGATCCTCGTAACATGCCACCGGAAGACGTGGGCCGCTATCTTATGCAAGACAATGTGTTGAGGATCAGAGAAGTTGACAGTAGACGCGACGCTGGCATGTACCAATGCAGGGCAAATAACTCGCTAGCAGCGAAATTTTCCACGGGTCAATTGCGAGTGTTAGGTGCGACATAGCTCCCAAATTAAATCTTATACGGACTTTAAAGAAACTTACACGCGTATCTAAATATAATTTTACCGTTGCAGCTCTGCCACCAAGCTTTAAAAAACATCCGCTGGACTCAGAAATCTTGGCAGCGGAAAACGGAAACGTCACTATTAAATGTGAACCCGAGGCTGCACCTAAACCAAGATCCTACACCTGGAGAAAAGATGGAAACATAATCACTACAGGAGGGAAGCGTCGGATTCTACCCAATGGCAGCCTGGTAATAAATCCCGTCAAAGCGTTTGAAGACGAAGGATACTACACATGCCTGGTTCAGAACTCTTTGGGTCAAGCTGAAAGCACAGGTTACCTACGAGTGCTTCAGGGTCCTTCCTTTGTGCAAGCCTTGCAAGAAAAACGAGAGGTGGAAGTTGGCAGCCAGCTAAAACTTTATTGTTTAGCAGAAGCTGACGAGTCCTTAGATGTAGCGTACATCTGGAGGCACAATGGCATTCGTTTAGAACGTTCGAACCGCATCCATGTTGATTCCAAGTATGGTTACTTGAACATAGCCAATGTGACTTTGGCCGATCGAGGGGAATATGAGTGCGAAGTGACTACATGGGTTGGACATTTGCGGAGTTACACTCGCGTAGATATTTACGGTCCACCAGGACCTCCAGGTGTGTGAACCTACAGCTTCGCTTTGCTTGTCACTCGTCACAGTTCTAATGGCTAAATCCATTTTGTAGGAGGTGTTTTAGCATCGGATATTACCTCGACTTCCGCCAGGATTCAATGGACTGATGGAGCTCCAAATGGAGCACCCGTTTACTACTATACAGTTCAAGGTCGCACTGGCTGGGATCCAGAGTGGAAGGACCTGATTATAAGTATGATTTGTTGAATTTGCCAAATAGGAAACTTTCATTAGCGCTATTGAATCTTGTGGGAAATGTAATTCCCTGTTAATTCTTACAGATGCAACTGCCCAGCCACCGACAATTAGAGATGACAGATTTGCGTCTGCAGGTGGACTGGGTCGCAAGGAAATTATGCTACAGGATGTTTTGTCACCATGGTCTGTGTATGAATTCCGTATCAAAGCGGTGAACACATTTGGCTTCGGGCCGCCTTCAACCCCGTCACCGCAGTACAATACCCACGTCGATCGACCTTTCATATTTCCTAACAATGTTGGTGGTGGAGGAGGCAAAACGGGCTCTTTAACCATCACTTGGGACGTAAGTATGTCTTTGAATGGTGGCATATAGTGACTTTGACTTTACGGAGACTTTAGGGACAGGGACATCAGCAGGTAGACATACATACAGTGAATATGAAATAAAGGCAATCTCTCTACCTTTAAGCCACTTCCACCGCAGCATCAAAATGCTCCCGGAATATACTACAAGGTCTTCTGGCGTCGTCACAACCCTGCATTTCAAGAGGAATATCAGTCTGTAGTGCTTCAAAAGTGGGATCGACCTTTCATATTTCCTAACAATGTTGGTGGTGGAGGAGGCAAAACGGGCTCTTTAACCATCACTTGGGACGTAAGTATGTCTTTGAATGGTGGCATATAGTGACTTTGACTTTCGGGAGACTTTAGGGACAGGGACATCAGCACGTAGACATATAGTGAATATGAAATAAAGGCAATCTCTCTACCTTTTAGCCACTTCCACCTCAGCATCAAAATGCTCCCGGAATATACTACAAGGTCTTCTGGCGTCGTCACAACCCTGCATTTCAAGAGGAATATCAGTCTGTAGTGCTTCAAAAGTGGGGCAACATTGGTTCGCACGTGGTTCCAATCAAAAGATCTGATTACTATTCACTGTACGACGTGAAAGTTCAGGTTCGCCAGGTTTTATGCAATTATCAAGAATTTAGTGCCGATATTCATAGATCTTTATCAAACCTTAATGGGGCTTACTTTGTATTTAGGCGTGGAACATGGAAGGATCGGGTCCTGAGTCTCCCGAAGTTCAAGTGTATTCTGCAGAAGACATGCCGCAAGTCACGCCTTCGTTAGTCACTCCGCAACCATTTAATTCCACTGCCATCAATGTTACTTGGATACCTGTGGAGGAAACAAGGGAAAAAATGAGAGGAAAGCTCATCGGATACCGGGTAAGTTATCATAGTTCAGTCTGACGAACTTTTAAAGAATCAAAAAACTGAAAAATAGTTTTTCATACCTTTTATGTGGTATTTCAGATTCGCTATTGGCCCAAGAAAGATGAAAATTACTATGATCCCTTTGCACTTAATTATCTCAGTCGATCGACTCAACCCTGGGCTCTTATCAAAGGTCTCCAAGCGAATAACGTACTACTACGTGCAAGTCATGGCGTACAATCAGGCTGGACCCGGACCTGCGAGCGAGCCACAATTCGGTATTTAGATAAAACTAATTTGTTAATTTGTTTTTGTTTGTATGCGGATTCTGTTGCTGACACGGTGACTGTTCGTTTTTTTCCAGAACGTACGTTTAAAAAAGCTCCTCAAAAGCCACCAACATCCGTCAATGTCTCTGCCATAAACCCATCGACAATCAAAGTCAGTTGGCGATATGTGGCTCCTTCTACAGAGGAAGAGTCGCTCTCTGGGTACAAGGTGAGCCAAAATAACAGTTGAAATGATGTTGTGAGGAGAATGGCAAATGGCGAGGCGGTACTCCCTGCTTACTTACAAGTTACAGCTCTCAAAACTGAAACATAATTTGTAGCAGTTTTTTCACAAGCAATATTACTCTATAGGTGCGGATTTGGGAAGCTGATCAGGACATTGTGACAGCCAACGACACTTATATACCAATCTCAGATCGAAAAACGGAGGCAATTATTGGGGGTTTGCAACCAGGAAGTAACGTATTCTCTCCGTGTCCTTGCGCACTCTCTTGGTGGTGACGGAAAGATGTCGTCTCCTGCCAAAGAGTTTACACTTAGTGAGTTGCGAGATTTTCAAGTATGATTGCCAGAATTTTACAAAAAATTTATTCTTAATCAGAGGCATCTGACCTTGTTTTTGCAGCGCTTCGAGGGGGAGTCACCAAGTTGCTAAGTTGGGGTCCTGTAACACTTGTCTTGTGGTCTCTAACAACTCTGCTAAACAGGTAAAGAGTAGGGGTTTATGTCGTTTGCTCTGGAGAACCGCTCTATCGATTTGCACTTTGCAGTTCGAGCTTTTCTGTGTTCTCAATTCATGTACACCCATGGTGAACATGATGTTGTTAGCCATTTGTAGAGTTTAAAATACCGAGAAAATATGTGAGGGATTTGAGACATTGTTCCATGACTTTGACTTTTCCTGAAATTTAAAAACTTTAAGAAGACTTTAATAGTAGTAGGTAAAGTAGAACATAAAACAAGTGTTGTTTAGGATTATGGCGTGACTGATTACACTTGCTGTCACGCTAACGCTGAGATCGGGGCGTATGTAAATTACCTTAGCAACGCATTTCTTCTTTGTACTTCCGTCTCAAGTCTAGAAATTCCGAAAAGCGACCTTCGCGCCTGGATGCATAGCATCGCCTCGTTGTTTCGTTTTCAATGAATTCCTAAGTTACGTTATATATACATTTACCAAAGATGCCTTCTCGGTGAGTTTTGTAATCTCGTAATTCTGTAGTGGTATTCATTGTGGCTCCATTCTTCCTTCTGCAGCAGTCTGCAGCCGCTTCGTGATCATGTGAAATCTCATGCACAGATTTGTACCAATTCCGTCCAACTTTTGATGCACGAATGTATTCATTACATGTTGCGCAAAAGTTTCCTTGCTTTGAGTTGTGCAATTAGAAAGATCAACAGCAATTTTTTTAGAATTTTTGTACTCTATTTTTTAATATGACATTAGTTAGATATTTCTGAATGTGCCAGTCCGAATAATGTTATACGCAACTATCATAATAGCTAAATAAAAACACTCCGTCCCTTCTTGAAAGTACTTTTGATATAGAATGGCGCTGAGTGTAAAACATAAGACAATAAATGAAGTATAACACAATGTATGAGGTCGAAAAAAACGCAAAACCTTTGCTAACAGTTTTCTGTTATTTAACTTTTTTGGCCTTTTTAGGAGTACCTTGAGCGCTTTCTATATTCTTGCGCTTACTTTCCAAACGATCTGCCTCCTTCTTCCTCCGCTGACGACTTTTCATCATCCGATTGTACAATCTGCGATGTTTATTTTTAATCATCATGACTCGAAGTCGATATTGCTCCTTCGTTTCTCCTTCTCTCATGGCAGACGGATCCACGAACTCTGTTTTTCCTTCTAAAACCTTCATTTGAGCTTTCAACGCCTTCCTTTTTGCTTCCTTCTGCTTCTCTTCTCCATCGTCTCCCTCGTCCTCTGAGTTTTTCTGAGGATTTTCTTCCTCACTTCCTTCGTCCTCAGAAGCCTCAAGATTTGCTTCTTCTTCATTTGCATCCTCGAAATCCTCTTCATCACTGTCGTCCTCACGTTCAGCTTCTCGAAGCTCAGCAGAAGTCACAATTCCTTTCTCCATGTCCAAGAATTTCCTCTTTTCTGGTGCCACATAATCTCCTTCCCTTTCAACATGGAAGGGTGATACATGCGGAGGAAGCACAGCCCCAGGGAAGTAATTCTCCATCGGGAGTAGCATCCTAGCGTTGAAAGAATCGAAAACCCACTGTGGCTGTATGTACGAGCGCGACATGTACTGTAGCTCCATTTCCGGTCGGTCTACTATTTGATGTGTGATGGATTCATCATTGAAGTCAAAGGTAGCACCAGGGAAAATATCTTTATCCCAAGATACTTGACCTCCTGCAGCTCTTATGACAAAAGTCAACTGCTCCCGAGGAATTTCTCGATTAAGGAAGAATTTCAAACCTCCGAATAAGTTTTTCAGCTGTTTAATGCGTGCAGCTTCTTGCTTAAGCTCCTCCACCTTGCTTGGATCATCTGGGAATTCGTCCAATTCTACTTCCTGTTCCTCTGCCGGGGCATCTCCTTGCCTCAATAATTCTTGATTAAGAGCTGCTACGCGTTCAATGGAATGCTCCTCTTCAGAAACAAGTTTGCTCTCCGAATCGTCTCCTTCCGAAGCGTTATTAGAAAGCAACAGCTTTGGTGGATAAAACAGATTCAATGTATTGAACAGGCGGAAGTTGACAAAACCCAGCATAGTCGTGTAGAATTCGACAAAAGTGGACATGATTCTGAAATCTACATCGTCAGGTGACTGAGGCTGGAATCCAAAGCTATGAGGAACAATCCAAGTCACTGTTTGACCTTTCACTTCTGCTTGATAGTAATAACCCTTAATGGACACAAACACTTTTCGTAACGCTCTGGCTTCGATGATGTAATGAAGAAATTCAATGGAGAGTCGTCGACATAACTTGATGTGTCTGGCAGGGACAAATCTTAAGGTAGGGAACGTAGCGAAAAGAAACGTCAATGTAAGACAATCGTCCAAGTCTCGTATTGCATCAATGAACGTCGGGTATCGTTCTCTAACAATGTGATCCAATCTGTAGGTCGGCCTCGACTCTAAGGCTCTTGTCATCAGCTCTGAATCCCGAAGCGCCTTAGCTCTAGATTTCTTCCGTAAAAACACTTTATGCTCTCTCATCTTCTCCACTATTGGTTCATGAAGCAAAAACTGTATATCCTTCCTTAAGTACAGAGTCTTCTTATCAGTTGCGCCTTTCTGTGCTCTTTTGCGATTCTTTGGCTCTCTAGGGTAAACACCTTTCAGAATACATAACTTCCGGAAGCTTTTCAAGCTGAGCTGTAACTTGATTAACGCCTGCTTCCTGGTCATGTACTTGGTGGCTTCGCCTGAATCATACTGAAATACATACGTCAACCATTAAGAAACTTAATTCCAGACTTTGCTTAAAACAAAGTCTCAACCAATAAGTATTTCTGCTTTACCTTTTTCTTTATCTTGCCCATGATGGAGACTTGAATACTCTTTGCAAGACGTTGGTTGTTTTATAGCAGATGAACCTTAACTTCACTTCTGGAATTCCTGAAATAAGTCGCCAGCAATTAATGAAAAGACATCTTTAATTCCCAACTTATTCACTGCTAGCTAATATATCTTATGTGGTCGTCGAAATACACGAATAATCGCAAATTCATTTTTGCACGTGGATGCATAGCGATGTTTGTAATTACGATTGAATCCAAGCTTTCAATTCGCGCTTGATGTATTCACAGGCTTACCTGTTAAGACTGCGAGTTTCTAATGATACAACTGCCAAAAATTCTCAAACCGCATTGAGTTTAACAGAAACAGGCAATTTAATGTTGATGTTTGATTAAATTCCTTCGGTTCACCGCGTGTTCTTTTTCTTGTATGCATAACCCAACATGTACATACTTTAAAAAGCTGGAGCACACCACGCGAAAACTTCAAATTGCGTGCCATGGGTGCACTCAGGTCATTGAGTTGATTAAGAACATGTAAGACTTTGATACTCAGTGGCTTTATTCTTCTCATGCTTTTTTAAGGCCGTGGTCCTGATCACTGCGATTTCATGCGCGTCCTTGAGGACCACGACTCGTGATCCACGAGCCATGCCATGAGAATAGAATAAGATCGACAGGTGTGCATAGGGTCCCTCTTTAAAAGCTTGCTCCATTGCATTGCTGGTATGAATTAGATGTATACAAAACCGCAATTAATAAACATTGTTACGGGTTGCTTCCCATTCAATTTGCTCGGGTCATGATTGTCACACTTCCTATCGCTTTTTCAAATGGAGACGTGTATGTGAATGTCGTAAAAAAGAGATTCCGTTGCATCACTCAACGTTTGTTGAGTTCTACTCTGCAACGGCAATGAGAATGGATGTTTTTTGCCCATGAATTTCGTGCTCTTTCGTATGACTCACCCATACGATCTACGTCCAAAAATTTTCGTTTCAGCTACGACTACGCAACGTTGCGTACATTATTGCGTAGTCATCAGACAGAATAATAAATCCCAGATACTTTTTCGGAAGACCTAACTGGCTCTTGCATATGTTGCATCGTAACCCAAGTAAATGAAAGTCTGGTCGACGAATACATATTTGCGACAACAAAAAACTTTTGTTATCTTTGCGGTTAGACTAGACCGATAGTAAACATGAATGTAAGTTGCATAAACATCATAACGTCACCAGTGTACGAAAAAGCTTGTATAGTACAGCTTGACCACTTTCCGTTATCAGGGCAACAGAAACAGAGGACAGGGTGTAAGCCGGACGTTCATAGGCGTTGATGAGGGCTACCTATACTCCAAGTAGTCGGCGAAAAATTGCGAACCAGGAAAATTCGTTGTTACGTTATAACTAGGGCAACCAAATTACTTATTGACGTTTCACTCACCCATGCCTCATATCATGCCTGGAGAAATCGTCGCGTGCTGTCCCTAAACCCTGAGTTTCCTTGCGAGAGCTATGTTAATCCAGCGAAATTGAAGAGCAAAAAGGAATAATCCAGGTCATTCTCATAAACCTTAAACTCGTGCGTTTTTGGGTTCTCCTATATCATGAATTTTACATGATTCACAAAGGCCGGGAGAAAATAAGGCATACAAAGCACGAAAATAGAAAGCTTCGATCGATTGATTAATTTCACGCTATTTGGTCTCCAAGGTTTCTCCAAATGCTTCGCGGTACTGCACCTTTCTAACTTCGCTCCTGGAGACTTTTACCCTTTTACCCTTAAAGAAAACGGTTCTTTGCAGTATGACGGAAGTCCGTTACTGTTCCCATGCCAACGAGCAAAAGTCTATAGCGTAAACTTTACGCTGTAACATTGAAATGGATGTAGGTAGGTTCAGCGTTCAGCAATGCCACAATTCAGCATTTCCCAGAATAATGACAATGACAAGACATGACTCTCCTGCCTCAGCGTTCCATCAGTTTCCAGAAATTCTTCCTTTTACGGACTAATAAAAGAATGATTATTCCCACGTCTTTCTATGCAAATATAGCACTACCTGGCCTTATTGAGATTATTGGCTAGCATGTCGCAGTGAATCTGCCGGATCAAAACTTCACAACACATCCATACCGTAATCTGGTTTAGTTAGTAGCTAAAGATAAAGGTTGGTTGAAGAACCAAAAGCCCATGAGTCTCATCAAGAGTAGCCATGATTAGGAGTTTGCGAATATGGAGGTTTGCATAGCTGATCAGAGTATTATATTAGCAAGTATTGTTTGTCGTGTGCAAGCAGCACAGCAGAGGTCAAATGAAGGCGGAACAACATCAATATCGCTTTGTGTTTACGTAATGTGGGGTAGTGTAGTAAACATTAGAACGTTATGAAGGATGCCTTTTTGTTGTTCCTATATATTCCTTGTTTTTGTTACAAAACAAAAGGCAGAAGAGAGGCTTCTGTTAGCCAGCCAGAAAAATTCCTTTTAGTATTCGGTCGCTTAGCCGCTTCAACTGTTGAAGTAGTACATTTTCAGCTATGTGCTGTTCCTCCGCTGTTGTCCATCATGACATTGTTCAAGTAACATATATTCTAATTCCAAGTGAGAACGGGACTTATTATTTTAATGAGTACAAACTAATTCACGCATATTCCACGATGAAACTCTCCATCGTTTCTCACTGCAGTAAACCAGCAGCCTTGCACACATGTAGGTACATAATGCTGTTGACGTAGCATTGGAGGCGGAGTTGCCCATCACGGAGCAACCAATGAGAAAGTTACAAGTGTGAAGAGTTATCAAGAACAGAGGTACAGTAAAGAGTTCATGGGAACACTGTACACGACACAAGCTCGTACATTGCATCATCTGGTTTTGATCAGGATGAGATTCAGAACGTAAAAGCAGAGAAATTCTTTCAGAATTTAGTTGGTTAAATCCATCATGGTGAGGCAGGGAGGAATTCAGTATTATATTTTGTTTGAAAGAGTCAACTATAATTTTATGAATTGAAAACTTGAATACATCAGTTTGATTCATTGTGGAGGGCTGTCATGAAGTCATTTTGTGCAACACTTGATCAGTGAAATTCGGTTCTGAAAATTCAGATCACTACGACTCTTTAACAGCAGAATTCACAAAAAAGTTGGCAAGGTATGTTGAAATACTACGAAATGAGTTTATTTTAGTATCCTGTGGTGGGTGGCGGTGTAGCTGGAACTCAATTTGTTGTGAAAGAATCACACTGTGTTCAATTCATTTTCAGCAGTAAGTCTGGCAAGTTCCAAAATTGTTTCATTAAAAGTGGATAATCTCTTGCAGATTGAAAACGCCAAAAGATGTTGTATGTGCAACAAGTTCGTAGCAGGAAGGACGCTCTCGTCCCAATCCGGAGGATGGATATGGAGAATGACCTAAAAATTGAAATCGTTGACATGAGCACACTCAACAACGTGGAACTGGTTGCCATGGACACTGACCAAATTTTCGAGGTTGTGGCAGCCACACCAGCTGTTTCTCCTGGATCCATTTCGCCTTGTTTATCTCCGGCTGCAAGCGAAGCCTCATCTATCACAGCTAACACAAATGCGTCCGAAAATCCACGTCCGAGAAAGCGGGCCAAATTGGATCATCTATCGCAGGAAGAGAAGGCACAGCACAGGAAAATGATGAACAGGATATCCGCGCAAAGTGCTCGAGACCGACAAAAAGCGTTCATACACCAACAGGAGAGAGCCATCAAAGAGCTTAATGTCGAGGTAAGTGGTCCCTCTTTTCTTGATGCAGGAATTAGATCCGGTGGCACCGTTTGTTCATAAGCAAGGATACTGATCGGTGATGATATCAATTTATAGTATATTTTATCAATTACTTCATTGTTCTGTGCAGGTGGAAGGACTTAGATCAGAAAATAAAAATTTGAAAGGGGTGAATGAGCGGTTGACAGAAGAGAATGAAAGTCTGAAAGCCATGGTTGAAAAACTAGAAAGACAGCTTCGTCAAGAACAACTTTCTTCAAGTTCAGCTGGAGTTCGGGTCAAGGTAGAGGCTACACCGGAACCGGAAAAAGTGAATGGATGCTGCACTTCCTTCGAGCCTGCAGTGCTCAGCGCTATCCCTCTGCAGAAGGGATTACAAGTGCAGCAAACGTTAGCTTTTCTGATTCTGATGTGGGCCTTCTCCCTCCTGATTTGGACGCCACCGAGTTCATTGAAGCACTTGAAGCATTTTCTAGAGAAATCCTTGGCACAGACTCATCCTTTACTGATCTCCAAGAGGTAAGAGAAATAGTGGTTAAAATCCAATTATTACTGACGGTCTATGACGATTTACTCAATATTCCACTCAGTCGATATCAATATTCTGTCTACTTTTTTCATGCAGAACTCCACCTCTGGACTTGGCAACGGAGAAAAGATCGAGAGTCCTGCAGCAGGGTTGGGCAGCAATGAAAGCGGACATTCCAGGATAGAGACGCCCATCGTAACTGTCCAAACTACAGTTCCAATCGTGTTTGAGCATAATGTAATGTCACCTGCGGATACAGACGATGATGCACAATCCTCCACTTCGGAGTCTGCTCTACCTCTAGAAGAAGATGCATTTGGTTTGCTCCCTATTCCTGTGTCACCTGTAGCCCCCACCACCCCTACTAGCAACAAAAAATGGAATGACAGCTCTGAGGATGTGCAAGGTAGTTTAGAAAAATTTGATAGTTTCAGCGCCCTTGTCGACTCAGGCTTCTCCAGCACCTGCTTTGAACATGATGAACCCCTTTTCCCGGAATTATCATTTGATGAGGTTTATTGATCTCAGAGGATTGTTTGTCCCTTAATTGTATGGAATAACCTCGATTAATTCCCAAAGGTATGGGCACAGAGAAAGTATTCCATCAGACATACTGTGGGATTTCAATTAGCGTTGCATGTAACAAATCAATACATGTTAGTGATAGCTTTCAAGATTATTTAAGTTGGATTTATTATACATTCATTGTCTTTATTGCTCTAACTTCTAATTGAGAACGCAATCATGCGAACAGGTAGGAGAGAAGCAACTGCAACAGTAAGAAAAGCTTGTGCATAATCCGCGCTTGCACCAGATTGTCACATCGGAAGGAAAAAATGTGTATACAGAGCTGTTATAGTCTAATAGTTAACTTCAGAATAGAATGTCTGTAACTCCAAACACGATCGTAAAACATTAATAAAACTCAAACACGTTTGTATCTGTCAAAATTAAATGTTCTCATCTCCTGATTCTTCAACTTCCGCACATCATTGGTGACACCTATGTACATGCTGGCAAATATTCTCCATGTTTGATCAATATGTAGATCGGAAATGAACGGCCTTATTCATTTAGGTGAGATCCGCTTGAATCTACGAGAAAATCTTTTCAGTTTCTTAATCATTGGTAAAAATTCTGTGATTTTGACCTTGCCAAAATCAGATCGGTCATGCAGACAGGAAGTACTGGCAAATCGGGAAAGAAGGCAAAAAAAAAGGAACGCAAAAGTGGTGAGGATTGACACTACTCTGTATCTACCGTCAATAATAAAAGCTAACGACATCCACACTTATTCGACTCTGCATTTTAGGCCGTAGAAATAGAGAAATTTGTGACATATTCAGCGAAGCTGCTATGGCCAACGCGTACAACATATGCCACAATGTACAAGATCTCTTGTACTTCCGGGGTTTCCCATGGGGTCAGGGAGGAAGAAAGAAGTAATCCGTTAAAAACCAGTTACTCCCAACAATTGAAAGATGCAGACGGGTTTTTCGGAAACTTAAATTCATTTGTTCATTTATTTGTAATGACGCTTGTTTAAATTGTGAAAGTCTTGGCATTTTTCATTGCTACAAAATTCACATTTTAAGTCTCAAAGTGTAACAAGTTTAAGTATTCTCTTAACTTCACAAAATTTCGATTTCACCAATTTATGGCTACTAATAAATGCCTTTAGCAAGTGCAGATAAAAAATCCTTGAAAAACAAATTGCCGCCGCTAAATATTATCAGAATTGTGCCCGTCCTAAAGTAAGGATTTGAGGCACACTCGTCACGAACGGAAGGATATTCCCCCGCAAATTTAGCGACCATGCAACTATGACCTCCGAGGAAGTGCGAGATATTGTGAATATCTACGCACATAATTAACCTCAGCATCCTGATTTCAAAGCGTTTTGGCCAGAAGACTTCGTGATGGTCAAAGTTGTGAAGATCTACAGGGACAGAAAATCCAATTTCATCAATACTGAAACTGCTGCTAAGCGATATTCTGACTGTAATAATCCGTGAATTTTATGCAAACTTACTTCAGCACAAGTTGGATGTATTCCAATTAATCCATCAAAATCTTGCTTCGTGGCGTTCAGCTTGATGCCGATCGCAAATCCTTGGGTAACTTCACCGGCATTCGGTCCCAGATAATGAAACCCAACAACTCGCTCCTACCGAAAGAAAATTAGATGCTTCAAAATGTTGTTAGCTTGATGAGATTTATATCTAATAGTAGGTTGAGAGAAGACACTAACATTTTCCAACTTATTGCAAATAAGTTTAGCGTAACATTTATTTTCATCTCGCTTCGCAAGTGTGTGCTCTAGGGCTTGGAAGTGAGTATGATAGATCTCAATATTCGCTTCACCATATTTGGCAATCGCATCTTCCTCAGATAGTCCGACGGAACCGTATTCAATTGGTGTAAACACGGTAGTAGGAACTTTTTCATACTCCGTTAAAGTATTTTTGCCGGCATACAGCCTCTGCGTAAATTTTAGACACATATTAAAAAAGCCTGAAGAATCATTTACTGAAACCGTCAAAGCATTTTAAACACAACCACTTACATCTGCAAGCAAAACACCTGCTTGTATGGCCACAGGGGTTAACTCAGGACGGTTTTCTGCTACATCCCCAATGGCATAAATATTAGGTACCGAGGATTGATCAGCTTCATTTGTCAGAACCTTTCCTGTTCTGTAGAAAATTCCATTTAGGAAATCATTAGATTCTGTGCTAGTGCGTACACACAAGATTATCAAAGGTATAGGCTAAGGCTTACTTTGTGCTTAATTTCACCCCGGCTTTTTCTAAATGTAAAGCAGGTGTGCAAGGATCTCTTCCGATAGCGAACATCACAGTATTGTAAGTGTCTTCAATAATATCTCCCGTTTCACTACATTTGGCCCGGACTTTCAGCAACGGAGGAGAGCCTTCCTCTATTTTCTCAATTGATATAGGTATGTAACCACGAACAAATTTAACGTTGTGGCCTTCCATATACTCTCCAATCAGTTCAGCGATCTGCTGATCGAATCCCCGAAGAAGAATTGAACGAACCTAGAAATTGAAGCAAAATATGACGTAAAACATTATCAATGTGCATATTCAACCGACCATTTATCAACAACATACTCAGATTTAAAATTTTCCGAGAATTTTACCATGACAGTTGTATCGATTCCAAATCCGGCAAGAAAACCAGCACATTCTAATGCGATATATGATGCCCCCACGCACAAAGTTTTACCAGGATTATAAGGCAAACTAAAAATGTCGTCGGACGTAATACCGAACTCCCTAGCACCAGGCACATCAGGATAACGCGGACGCCCTCCGACAGCAATGAGGAAATCTTTGGAGGTAATTTGCTGTTGTTTGTTCTTCTTGTTGGTAGTCTGCAATAGCATGAAATAGTACATAGTGAAGTAAAGAGTCAACGAACTTAGGAATGTTGAGAAGCCAAATTACGCGACGAAAAACTTTGTTTAGTTACCAGCAGTGTGTGATCATCAACGAACTCAGCAAATTCGTTCAAGTAAGTAACACCCGCTTCCCTAAGTGCAACCCGATAGCCCCAATTTAAGGACATGATGTAATTCTGTATTCCTTCGACCAGACCTTCCCAGCTGTGGGTAACTATAAGGTGAAATAATATATAGTCATGGTTACAATAATGATAAGAGTACTGTATTAGAGTACTGCATAGTCTAGAAGACTAGGAGCTACAAAACATGCTACCTTCCTGTGGCGCTTGCCATCCGAATGATTTCGCGTCATTCATAGCTGTCCCAATCAAAGCAGACTGATGCATCAGTTTTTTGGGAATGCAACTGTGGATACAAAATAAATATTGCTTATGCGGTAGCGCTATTAGTAATAGAAGTTTTATTTTGCAAATTAACATTCTTCGCCACTTACCCGACATTCACACATGTACCACCTAGTCCCCATGCCGTTCCGATTGGTGTTGGCTTCACGAAGTCGCAAACAGCGACTTTTTTCCCGAGTTTTGCTGCAGCCTTTGATTACACAGATATTGATGTTAATCAACTTAACACATTTTACTAAAGATATTGCGAAAAGGAAAAAAACCATGTACCTTTGAAGCAGCAAGACCTCCAGATCCACCTCCTATTACTATGAGGTCATACTGATATGGATGTTGCTCAGCCTCAGGGACGCCATTCAAAAGCGGAACTAACTTTTTTTGATCGTGAAACTTATAGGTGTCATCACAACCTCCGATATGCTGACCGTTAACAAAAACGTTGGGGACAGTAGACATACCCGTGCGCTGTTTCAAGGCATCTTGCATAAGAGCCGCTTCATCTATGAAAAGATAGAAATATTTTAAGTCAGTAATATGAAGTGAAAAGTAAAACAATGATGATAATCTTTGTTAAAAGATACCTGTGCATGGTTTAAATTTATTGCAGGAACTGACTGTTCCTCCCATGATGTACTATCTAATTAGCCTGCTAATACTTCAGGACTTAAGTAGCGCTACAAAAATCATTATTCAGCGAAATCAACGGTCGCAGCCCTTACAGTTACTTAGGCCACAATATATAGCAAAACCTATCTTCAGCGGGAAATATTTTGCAGAATTGGAGAAGATAGGCAAATCAGGTACAAAAATCTAGTCTACTTAAAAATTAGAAAAAAAGGGTCTGAACCAGCCACCGGCAGTGCCAAAAACTAGAACTGTCAACAACGGGAACAAATAGCCAAATCGGAAACCGACTGTGAGAAATGAAAACGAAAATAGCAGAATATACGACTGGGCACCTCGTTCAAAAACATTACAGTGAACACACGCGATGCTCACTCGCTAATGTGATGCACGGCAATCTATCGATCGTAATGAACCAATACTCCCATCTCATTCACGCGTAGCTTGCATAACCCTTACCTGTGTCGGAGAAAGAATCATTAGGTTTTTTCACACTAGATCACGACTACCAGATAATAATACATGAAATAAAATGCTACAGCCTATTCAATGCACCGCTCCGCGTATCAACTTCACCATTCCGTGATAAAACCGCATAGGGTAGTTGAGTAGGTCGTTTCCCACATACCACAAGGCTAATTATCCTCATAAATACAAGCAAGAGAGATCCCTACTCTTCTGATCCGATGTGAATATGAGGTCTGATCCATCATTTAAATAGTAAGTGCGATAAGAAACCCCAAGTTTAAAAAACATATAGTATTCTCATAATATGCTTACCTGAATCTATCAAGTCAAGTTCGATCGCCCAAAAGGGTTGCTTCAGTTCCTCGAACAATTGCTTCACCTGAGAAAAACAATGGCATTAATAAATACAAAAGGTAATTTTATGGCGGTCTCTACCACAGGTTAAACATAAGACTCATCTTTTTTAAAGCCTCTCAAACAGTCTCTAATCGTATAAACGCGCCGCATATAGTAAATATCTTACAAATGGCCAATTGTATAATGAGCAGTCCAGGCCAACAATTGATACCATGGTAATAAAAATATCTGTCAGACATTTTCGGCGCAAATTCATTACAAGAACTCTGTGTAGCCAACACCTCTCTGCATTTCGTCTAAAGTGACTATTGTCAAAGCTATGTTGTAATTAAAACGCTTTAAAACAGTTTGTTTCCTACAGGTAATGAAGTATTTCACACCATACTTACAGCAGAACCAGTGATATAAAAACCTTGGCAGCTATAAAATAAGCCATGCACTCGTGTTCGACCAGCCATTGTCAAAATCAGCAGCCAAACGAAGAACTAGCGTAATTGTTTCCAAGTATCAAGGCCAATTCGAGAATTTAATAGGTAGACGTTTTCTGAAGAATTAAGCAATTTATTACCTTTTTGCAAAATGGGCAGTAAGACTTGCTGAAGATTGCAACTTTGTTCCCTTTGATGGCTTCTTCGATTGTTTGTACAGCATCCTGAGGTTGTTTAATGGGAGGCATTGTCGATAAAAACTTTGAAGTCTGGACCCAAAATTTCAACGGTCGAAAATTATATCCGTCAAGCAGGTTATGGACACCCGACAGATTTTGACTCGATCTTTGCCGAGCGCTTACTAATGTGCTAATAAACCGGGGATGAGTTTTACTTAGCACTCCGTTTCGTCCACTTGTATATCTAACTAAAAGTCGACCTACACTCAGTTTCATTCGATCTCTGAAAAAATAGGATATTTATCAGTGGTATTGTCGATAAAGAGTTTATATAGAGACTGACATCCTAGTACATCATTTTTAATACATGCTTGAGCCTTTTACAATCTCAAGCTATCACTTTTGGTCTCATACCTTCATACAATGTAATACGTTTTAAGTTCTAGAACGATCAATTTCACCATGAAAACGAATTATGAGTAGAATTTAAGAAGTTACATTGACTTTCTAGTTGCAATACTCCTTATTAAAGAACCCTGTTCAAACTCAAGAGCTTTTATCGGCTATTTGTTATTGGACTATGTCATGTCCATGTCATTCTCTCTCTTATTGTTTCTTACATAACGCATCTTACCTCACTGGAAATTAGGTAAATTGTCGTACGTTGCATGGTGAAGATTTTCTAACGCTTGGTAACTATACTTAAGATGTTTCCACCACCACTACTTAAGAGGGAAGTGATGGTGCTCACCTTCATGCACCTCATCATGTACAACTATGATACGAGTCACTCAACGCGGCTAACCTTGATATTACGTAACATCAAACGACACGGAATTACATTTTCCGCTGAAAATGCATGATGTAAGTAATTGTTTAACATTTGAAGTAAATCGGGTTAAAGGGAATCAAGTTCGATATAAAATAATACAATACACTAGCAGTTACTTTTTGAATCGAATAAGCTCTAACTTCATAACCTACAATAAACGATCTAGAAAGTTTGCAGTCGTTCAATTAAGTGCGTATGTGTGACGAAGTTACGTCAGATGGGAATCTCCTTCACTTCACAAGCAATCAGAAAACAGGACAGACAGATGAGAAATGTAATCACCTTGAAACTTCATCGTTGGTTAGATAAACCACACATTTTTTAGGATGTATGGAAACAGAGTATTATAGATTAGCAAAAACGTATGCAACGGTACAAAAGCTAGGTTTATCCGAAGATCTTGTGAAAAGAAAACGTCGATGTTGCTGACATCAAATGAAATTCATGGCATCAGACCTACTGTCAATAAAATATCACACATCTTCCTGATGTATGCCTGCTAAAGCTTCAAGATGTTCGGAACCTTCCATTTAAAAGAGTTGCGTAATGCTTGCGAACGGACACTAAATTGTAAGATTTTATGTTTGTACCTACCTACTGTTAACTTATGCCGTTATATACTTGTCCAACCGAGTAACGATCAAAAACTCTATCTACTATGGCAAAATCCCCAATTACTAATCATCTATCATCACCTACAGAATAATTTTAATAGAAGTAAAAGTACCGCATGACTCACCTGAATTAGCCAATACTATTAAAACAGAAATGTCCGAAAGAGTTCAGCAAGGAAGATTTATCACAAAAACCCCTGACTTCCGTAGCCGGTATTGGCATTAATTTTTCGCGAACTCATTCCCTTCTCCATATACTACTACAGCATTGCGTAACTGGAAACTCCATTTTCAGGTAGGTCCTTCCTACCCCAAAACAGATGTAGTACCATGCGAACTTCAGCAGTAAAACTGTGGGTAGTCGCACAAAGTCGCAAAAGTTTTAAGTGAAAAAGGCTCACCTTTTACGGCGGGTACTTTCAAACCGTAAGATTAAGTTTTGCGCGAAATTTTGTGGATAATTTAGGGCGTAGGCTTTTAAAAGCAAAAGTGTTAACAGATACAATACGATCCAGGTTAAACTTTTATCATCACTATGCTTGCAAAGGCAGAATTAAATTTGTTTTGACTCTCAGGCCTAAAATTACGTATAGGAAATAAAAAAGATAAGGGTGTGCAGTCGGGCGAAGTGAAGAAGTCGGGATCAGACTGGTGTATTTCAAGTTGAAGAACAAAATCGTTCCGTACAGTATTAGTATTGTTCAATAAGGTTTGTCACTATCAGGTAATTCATAATAATGTTTCAGGTTTTGCTTGTAAGTATGGCTAAGTAATTTTGCTATATGTACTATACTAATGAAATCTATTATTGAACTTCCAGCTGGAATTCGTTGTCATCCTGAGAGTAAAGTTAACAAGATGGCAGCTGTAAAGGTCATGATGGGTGTTGTGCAGTTGTCCTTCTTTGCATTAACCTTTGCGTCCTTTGGGTCAGCATTCCTTATTAGCGATCCTGATAATCTAATCATGTACTTCAGCGAAGTGACTGTTGCCATAACTTCTAAGGAAGCCAAAAGTACTCCGGAAATGTAAGTATGTAGAAAAAGCGGTTTCTGTGGAGCAAATCGTATTTTATCAGCTAATATCTCTACTATATGTTTCAGAGTATATTTCAACAAAAATACAACTACAGTCAATTATACTGTGACGACGGCTGCTGACAGCATTCAAGTTGCAATGGAATTCTTGCCATCTACAACTGCATCGAAATCAATCTCAACATTCAATCTGAAGTAAGCACATTCATTATAGACTAATGAAATCTATGCGGTACAAGGGTTTTAGGATATTCTTGGTGTTCTGCTCATCAATTTGATCTCACAGCAGTAACGGTTTGATCTTATTTCAGTATGAACATAACCAGCGGCCGGGGTTACTGGAAACTTGAAGGAATAACCACTGATTTGACAGCTGGAACAAATATAAAGCAAACAGGCATGAAATTGCTGCCAGAAATCCCAATGGAAGCTCCCTTAAAGCGTTCATTCCATTGCAGCAGATTTGGGCGGCTTTCTCCAGCCTTCACCGCTCAACTCGGCAACTTTACTCCTACGGTGGAAATTCGTGGATTGCAGGTAAGGAGGCATTTATTTTTTTTATTTGAAAGACAAAGACAATGTCATTGGGTAAAAGAATATATTTCACTTGCTCGTCTATAGGCACAAGCATTTAACTTGACGGGAATGAAGTTTTCTGAACCCTGGGAGTGCGTCGGTTTTTTCTCAGCTGGTATTTGGTCAGGAATCTTCATTGTGGCTATTTTGATTGGGATTCTTACTTGGGGCCTAGCGATGATAATGGATGTGAAGACAATGGACCGTTTCGATGACCCTAAGGGCAAGAACATATCTTTCGGATCAGGAAATGAGTAGTGCTACTAAAGGGCCAAAGATTTCATGAAGGCTTGATTTAATCATCTTTAACACGATACATTCCTGATATAGGTAACTTTGTAAATATTGTGTGTTTCGTGTGTTAGTCGTTAGTCATGGAATAGCTAGAATAGCTGTGCAATAGTGTTTTACATAGTACTGGCTGTTAGACGAAGGAAATAGTTTTTTTCAGTTGTCGCAGTTTTTGTTGGTCTTGCGCTTTAGACGAGTCGCAATCCTAAATTCTAAGTCATGTCGATAACTCACGTGCAGACGAAACTCACATGTATTGCCAGTGTCAAGGGTGGTTTTAGTGTCTAATTAAAACGGATTAGAACCAACAACGGTTTGATTTTGCATTCGGAATTTATTATCTTGCGTATAATTTATGATTGATCGTCATATCTAATAGCAACAGGCAATGACGTCCTCAAATTAACAAGAAAGAACCACCCACAAACCTGCAGCTGTCATATAAGATATTTAATCACTCCTTTCTGTGAAGTAGCACATCAAAGTCGAGATTCAACCATTCTATTTTTTAATCCAGTGTTAAGCTTACACAATTGTCAAAACTGCAACGACCTTTTCTCGCGACCCTGCTCCTTTGAAATAGCGCTGGGAGACAGCACTATAAATTCAATCACTATTATCATCGTCTTACAGTGGGACAGATGCTACGAGAAGTATGAAATACTAAGCAGTCTTCTATAACCTAGCTACTGTAGTCGCATTCATCTTACCTAAGTCATTCGTTGCCGAAATTTTCTTAGCCTAAAAAAGGTGTACATAATGTTAACAAAGCTACTAAACTTCTTATTTAGTTTACAGCAAGCTTGACAATAGTGTCTCAAAGTTAATAGTTCACTACCGAATACATGCGCACAAGAAGTTGATTCTCTTAAATTTAAGTAATGCTTCTTGCAGCATTAAGGATGTTACCAACGCCTCATTCAAACTTCACTCGATTTACCTAGAAAGTCTTCATCAAATACTTGAAAAGGTCAGAAGCGCAGCCTTTACATTGGTTGCTGCCCGGCCAAGTCTTGCCTATAAACTCATGTCATGTCTCTCTTTTGCGAATTGTGCAATATATTTTCATACATAAAGCCATTATAATATTTAACAGAATGAGGGCCTGTTGGTTTCCACAACGTTAAACGTATGTTGCCGCTCACTGAGCAATCGTAAAGCTGAAGCAATACTTACAGCAGTATTTATTAATGATGAATTGCAAGCATGACTTCGCTCATCAGTAATTAGAAATTTGAGGCTCTATCATCTACACGGTAGCAGTAAAGACAATTTAGTATCACAACCGCTGCTCCTCATTTTTATCGCGAATCATGCGTCCCTTCATGTATCAAGTACTCTAACTTAAGCTTAACTTGATTGGAATGCGATAGAATTTGCCAGTTACTTCAAGCTTGAATCAAAAGCAGCTTTATCAGATTCAACAGACCTGATCAGACGAAAATATTGTTTTCTACGTGAAAAGCTTGTTTCGTCAAAGCTGTACTGAAACCATGGTTATTTGCAAAAGTACGAAGATAAACACTTTCATCGGGTTTCAACCAATTATCAACCAAACATCCTAAATACTTTACTCTACGGCATTTTAGTTTAGCTGCAAATTACATCATGCAATTCATGTTTTGGTTTGACGCAACAGTAAGAGAGTAGAGTCGTCCTGTGAATAAGCAATGTTCGCTATTGACAATTACAGTGGCTGAAACGGGAGCAAACGCCCTTTCACAAAGCTTTGGAACTAAAACTACCGTATGCTTTTACAACAAGAGTATTTTTCTGGGCGTTGCCTCCAGCCAGGTGGTGAAAGTGGGGCAGCAAATCCTTAAGATAATCCCCGGCACACCTGTCAGTGACGCTCGCATTGCAGCACATTATACCCGGGGCAAAGGCCGCACTCGGGACTAGATACTTCATAACGTTTGCTACTCCTTGTCTATAATGATCTCACTCGTAGTCCTTGTAAAGAAATTAATCAGTAATTCTTCTGTTCAGCCTTTAACTTGACACCGTATTGGATGAAATAAGGCTTCGGAACTTGCCTAAGCCAGTTTTTACTTTCAAATCTTGATACTTTCGCAAATAATTGAAATCAGTTACTTGTCTTCATCTTTACTTCTATCTTTATCTTTACCCCAGAACTTATCAAAACGATGCTTCGCCTTTTCCAGCACGTCAGAAGCTCTTGAACGACCGGATGAGGGCGATATTACGGAAACTGTGGGTTCGTCAGGAACATCTGGGGCCTCAAGCACTCGGTATCCTGCTGACCCTTTAGGTAGAGGTGGAGGGATTTCTGAAACATGAGAAACCCCTCCACCAATTCCTTTTTTTGTCACGGAAACTGGAGCTGGAGGTGTGAACGCCAATTCTTTTTGCTTTAAAGGTGCAGATTGATTAATCGTAGGGCTGGGAGGACTCGGAGCTTCTAAAACCCTAAACGTACTCTTTGGAATGTTAGAGGACGAGGTGCCCATCGTAGATGTCGTCATGCTTTGAGAAACAGTGCTGGAACTAAGAGGGAGAGAAATTCCCGCAGTTGATGGTGAATAAGTGGGGATGCCGCTACTTCCGCTACTTGAGGGAGATCCTTGGTATCTTGTCTGATTTCCATTGTTGTCACTCAGAGAGGACGAATTCGCAAATGGATTTGTTGTTGAAGTCGCCATAACTGATGATGTCATTGCACTAATTGAAGCATCGGACAAGCCTTTGTATGACCCAGCAGGAGGGAGTATACTAGGTTTAATTGGTTCTGGTAGCTTCGACGTTGGCGGCAGCGAGGATGGACCAATGGATTTGGTCATGGCGTCAGGCACAGTACTTGATGTAGGTCGCGCGGACGTGGGCAAACCAGGGGCTTTAGATGGGGGATTTTGACGTGGGGGAGGAGGTGGCTGCTCAGGTCTTTTTGCAGTTGGAGCTGAGTTGCCACTGTTATTTGTGGAAGTGGTACCGGAAACTGTCGGCTTATTTGCCGTTACTGGCTCTGGCAATTTGGACCCCATCATAGAAGCTGTCATAACTGAAGCGCCTGTGGAGGTTGGAATCCCCGATTTCGTCGTTCCTTCGCTTCTTGCAAAATTTGAGGGGGCTATCATTGAAGTAGTCATGATAGACGAAGATTCAGATGGCTTTGTTGGTGGATCGAAACATGAAAGTTGGATCGTCTAGACACTTCAAGCCACTACTACCACCGCTAATGTTACTAGCTGTTGTGGTCTTGGGCTTTGCTCCTTTGTCAGTGGAAAACACCGGTATTGCTGAAGAGCCAGAGGCTGGCAAAGACGGAGGCACGTTGGTAGTTGTTGAAGGTACCGAACTTGTAGCGCTTGGAGCTGAATGAATGAGAGCTATGGACAGAAGCTGATCCTGGGCGAGTGGAGGCTGCACTACCAAAGGTTTTCGGAATTGGTTGTGCCGCGCTGCTGCCAGAGTTCGATTTTGTGGGCGAAATACTAACTCCAGGTCTGGTCGAAGATGCTGATTTGGGCGCAGCTTTAGGGATAGAAGACGAAGTCACTGCTGACTGGGAAGCCACTCCTGGAGGCTTTGACGCGGGTGTACCAAAACTTGATGAAGAAGGAAGCTTCGGTATGACTGAAACCACCCATTGCAGTCTTTGTGGTCGATCCCGGAAGCGCTCCTCCAGTCTTGGTACCGCCTGAGGTACCGACGGCGTGTCCGCTGGTCTTGGAACTGGCACCTGGTGCTGTATTGGCTCCCTTGTCACCGGCTGCGGGTAATTTTCCTACTGGTTTTCCGACAGGCTTGGAAGCTAATGAACTAGAATGTTGGCCTGCTGATAGGAGGTGATTTAATTTGATCTTTTGCAGCTTTGACGGCCGACGCTCCCATCCGAGGTGCGGATTTATGAGGGGCTGGGGAAGTGATTGGTTTGGTTTCTTTCTTATTAGCTAATTTAGTGGATAGCTTATCATCATGGCCATTCAGAATTTGCTTCGGTGGGGATGCTGGCTTTGCCAAAGGCTGAGCAGAAGATTTGGTTGAAGAAACTGAAGTAGTAGTTGTAGACGCTGCTAATGCAGAGGGTTTACCGTCACCTGTCCCGCCACCTACCAAAAAATCAAGCAATTTGGTTCCCAAGTTCCCGAATTTACCCTTGACTACGCACACTTAGGAGCAAGATAATGACAATCAACACATGGCACTTGACTCACATTTACATTTAGCACGCACTGACTCACATTTACACACACAGTTGCCACATTTACAATCACTCACAAACAATGTGACAATGCTATTAACAACGGTAACGTAGAAGACAACAGACAAGGCTCAAAAAAGTTAACAAACACGAAATAGAAGAATATTAATGCTAATGCACAAGGCTTCAAAGAATCTGGCGGTTAGTATTTACCAGTACATTGTCAGAACATAACAATTTCAATAATTGAGCACAAGGAGGAACCATCAAAAGCGTTTGCTACTTGCATTGACCCGTCATACGTAATGTGCGTGTAAGTGTTATCCTTTGCTTGGTTTCCTAGCCTACCGCTGTGAATCACTAGTTGCTAAGTAACGCAATTGTGAGCGCTTCGTTCACCAAAGTTGTCAACTACTACAGCTCATGCAATCTATGCAATTTTCGTGTGTTTATTAATTCGTATTTAGCTACTAGTTGCAATTAAACAGTGAAACTGTATTCACTAAATGGAAATGTTAAACTTATTATAGCTACAGGGTGACATGAGGAACCAGGGTTTGAGATGAGATGAGCAGGAGTGCTGCTTGTTAAAATGGCCAATCTGGTGTCCTACGTAGCATTCAAGGAGGAGGTAAAACTTAACTGAGACGTTTTTAGAGACTCGTGACGTCGGCGGAAAGAAATAGGGTTGGAAAATAAGGCTAGGTTTCCTGACTGAGAATGATTGGGGCCAAGATGGTCTTCTTTTAGAATGAAAGAGGTTCCATGTCATCGGCAAGTGAAGGAGGCTGCATTTGAGGTGTAAGCAGGTCGAAGCTACTGCTCGTTAGAAATAATGGGTTCGTACCAGCAAGACTTGATGATTTGCCGTAATTTCGTGCGCTAGATGTTGCCGTTGCTGAAGAAGCCACTGACCCCGACAACCGCTCTCCTCCTACCTTCTTCCGTTCTTCTCCAGTCACCGAAAATAGCGGCTTTTCAGGTAAATTATCGTTCAAATCACTAGTCTTGCTGATGAGCTTCTGCGTATTGTCGATTGCAGGTTGCGTGGAATTGGTAACTGTAGTCGTGGCAGTAGTGATAGTGGAATTCAAGGGATTGTTACTGTTACTAGACGAGTTACGAACAGCAGACTGAGAGATTGTAGACATTGTCGACAAAGGAGCGGGTGCAGAACGTGTAGAAAAAGTAGATATTGGCGAAGAAGCTATGGTAGATGCCGGAGATGACTGATGAGTGGAAGATGGTAGATGATGTGCATTTCGCGAATCCCCATGTAACTTTTCACCTGCAACCAGATTCCATACTTTTCTCAGGTCCCGCATAGTTAACCCATTGTATGTGGAAATAGATGTAAAACGTAGCATGCATTTAAACATTTCAGCAACCATTTAAGCATCTAACTTCAAACAGATGGAAACGAATCAAGCTGTATCTCTGTACCGCAAATCACGATTCTTTAGTCATTTACTTCGAATCTGACCAGTACTGCGTAAGAACTTTGAATTCAAGGAAGTAAAGTAAATAAATAAGGGATACAATGAAGAATATTTGCAGCTTAAGCGGCAGAATCTTGAACTCACACCAGTTCTCTTGCACTGATGTGAGATTAAAACTATTGGTAGGAGCATAAAAAGGAAGATTCAAAGAAAGTATGAATCAAACATATAGAGCTTTAATTTGCTAATTTCTCAGCCAATCGTGCAACATTCAAGGAAAACTTGAACTTCAGATCCGATTTCTGCTGCGCGAGTTGGATGGGGGTAGGGGTGAAAGTTCCTTTCGATAGGGATGAATCAGGTGAGATTTATGTGGCGTGATGAGGACAGGATAATTCAACGATTTCGGTGGGAAAAAATCCATCCAACTTTTCTCAGAAAGAAGATATCGGATCTTAAAGGTGGGGAGAGACAAAAAAGCAAATCCTGAAGGGCTGGTGAAAGAGATGTTTACCTGCTCTGAATCTTGGACTTGGGGGTGCTACACATAGGAGGGAAATATTATCATTTTGCTCCTTGAACAATATGAATCGAGGTGAAAAGAATGTAGGTAGAAGATTTGAGTTCATCGTCTCGTTAGAGCTAACGTTTATAGGCCGACTCACCTTCGCGAACATTTTGCGTGACAGTGAAGCTCTTCGTCGTGTCTAGTGGTACGGTCCAATTAACTGGATCCGGCGATCGTAGAATCACCTGAAATCGTCGTTTTCAAATGCACATTATCATGGTTACATTCGCAAAGAGATCCAGCATGTGCTGCTAGCAGCCATACTAAAAGTACCTGATCAGGTGATTTGACTCTCGTAGGTTCAGGTGGAGATTTGACAACGGGCTCATTGTATCCCAAGTACGGGTCGGCGGAGCCTGTAATTACGTCGAATCATGTTTTTTAACAAGCCTTGCGGGGAAGACTGTGCGGGTGAATGATGGCGAACAATTACAAATATCTACGCATGACAACCAGTTAGTGTGACGGTGGACACGATTAAAGACAAGACAATATTTCTTATAGTTGTCACTCAAATGTGGAGTAGCTGATGACGAGTTGCCGCATGGAATTTGACGATCAGTCTCAATGTTTACACGCACACACACAAACACGCTCGCAAGTACATAAATTTTATATTAAATCATCGATGAGATCTCGTTCTAGACTCAAAGTCTCTCAGAGTTGAATTTAGAAACGCAATCTTAAACATAACATCGTCCTAGTGGCTTTCTAACACATCCATCGCCATGTCTCATTGCACTTTTTTGCATTCTTTCTATGTTGCATACGCAAGTGCCAAACATTGCGGGTAGGTATCCAAAATGCAAATGGGTAGGAGGAAGGGATGGCTCTTTAGCCTACTGTCAGATCATTCCGGCGAAACTACCTGATCTTGTAAGACCAGGATGCTTTTTCATTAACATTCAGTTCTGACTAAACTTTTCTATCAATCGTTACAGCTAGTATGACTGCATTCGTCATTCATAGATGCATCACACTGATGAGTGAGTTCAACAGCTGTTGTATGCAATTGCACGAGCTGACGGGCAATTAGAAAACGACAAGCAAGAATGGTATAAATAGTTTGTGCTATTCGCGATTCCCACAAAAGCAAGAGAAAGCGCAACGTGCAAGAAGCTTGATTGTAAAGTCATTTAAGTGACGATGAGCATCTCATGCTGAAGCGAAATAGAGTCGAATTTATCGTGCAAATTGTACAAAGCGAGTATGTACATGAAAGTTGAACAAGCAGGTTACAGACAGAACAATAGTTAAGAATTTTATACATAATTCAAGCATTTTCAAACGTTAATGTCACGGTTTGTCATGCGACATGATCGTAGAAGCATTTCATACGAATAGGAGGGCGAAACCTCAGGAATGTTGGATCAAAGAATAGGGGCAAAGTTGTTTCTAGTCATCCTAAAAGTGAATGACGGGTAAGGACAAGTCTGGTAAGGATGGAGAAACATAAATAATTTTGTCTCAAGTATATACTTCCTCTTGGTCCATAGTGTAGGTAAGTTTTCATGGAAGTTTCTCGCGATTGTGTACAAAACTATTTGTGGTAGCGCAGTAAGGCTCGTACCGCAACTGAATGAGGAGGACGGCAATTAAAAAAGCTGTTTTGCATGAATGAGAAGCAAACAAAATTGTGTAAGGCAGGCACTAACTACTGCTTCATAATCATAAACAAAGCTAAGACTTAGATTACTATAGTTACAAAAGTAACGTAGCTAATGAGAAAGATTCCTTGACGTATTCCTCACTTTTATCAAATTGTTGCTGCTTGTCCAATTTGGCATTGGTATCCCGGTCACCTTTGCCACTACTAGCTTTAGGGCGAGGACTAGTAGCTAATGTGGCTGTGTAAGTCCATAACAACAAGCGACATAGATTATTAAGTCAGTTTAAAGAGCAAGATGAAACCTCACATGATCCCCTCCCAAGTATATAAACACACGTACAGAAAGTAAAACTTTTTCAAACATCATCATTGAAATAATCAAAATGGAGCATTCGAGATTTTAAAAACTTAGCATAAGAAATATTACATTGATGCCAAGAAGAAACAAGCTAAAATTAGTCCGTTTCAACAGCCCATCAATTCCGTTTTTGGAAAAAGGAGATACAACTGAACTCCTTTCCGTCAAAGTCATTCTTTTGTTCTAGTAAGCATTGAAGTTTGACCGTAGTACTCGCTCTAATGTCTTCCTCATACCCTCATTAGCACACCGGCAGATTTTCTACTTTTCCTACTTACATCCGAAATCGTCTTGCAGCAATCGAGATTGAGAGTGAGCGTTGGCAGTCAAGGAATTCGGCTCCTCAGACTTTGCTATTCAGTCTATAGTCTAGTAAAATACTTGAGTCTAGGCACTCAAGGA